>WEKY01037156.1:0-19876 GCA_013390045.1 Picathartes gymnocephalus
CTACATTCGAGAGTCCGTCTCTCATTTTTAACAACAGGCAGCCCCGAGAGCCCTGAGCTCGGCGGGCAGACCGCGCACCGCCCGCTCGCCGCGCCCGTGGCGCAGCTCAGCCCAGCACAGAGAAACAGAAATCAAAGGAGGAAGGGAGGCCCCGGGCCAGCAGGGCGCCGGCAGCTTCGGCGCGGCCGCGGGGCGGCAGCACGGTCCCGATCCTGGCCCCGATCCCAGCCCCGCTGCCCACTCCTGCAGGACGTGCTGTGCCAGAGACCGCTGGTTCTTCTGCCCCTGCGGCGCGCCTCGCCAGCCGAAGGATGGAGAAGGGCGGCCAGCGGGCAGACGTGCTCTCAGCATCACCTCGGTTGTCATTATAGTGACACTGAATTGTTATTTTTTTCTTTTTTCCTTTTTTGCCCCCAGTTCCGGAATTAAACCAAGATTTAAAGTAGCTGTAGTTTTCACAATAAGATTATTAGTGCTGGTCCCAAATTGGTCCAACTTGCAACCCTCAATCAGCAGATAAGTGAGCATAGACTAGAAATGATTTTTTAAAAATGTCACCTCAAACGAAGCAGCAGGAGTAAACATAATATTTTCAGTCATCTCTTCTTCGAGTATTGTTTTCATGAAACAGCTTTAAATAAAGTTGCTCTAGTGACTTCTCTCTAAGAAGGTATGCCAACAGATAGGTATACAGGGCTGCAAAAGACTAGTCCCACCCTTTGCAATCCCATCACATAATTTCAGGCAACCAACATCTGTCGTAAACATTTAGAAATCTGCTGTGCTTTCCATCAGGAAGAGCTATTAGACCTGCACTAACCCACTGAAACAAAAACCTTGTTTCCAAAATTTATGTTATTTCTACTCTTGTACTCAGTTTCTGCAGTAGTTTCAGCAGTTTGCTCCTCAGTGTGTCCACAACCCTGATATATTTGCATCAAGCTTGTGTTCTCCCTTCATTTACCAAACCAAGTAAGTCTACTTTTGGAACATAAGCTGAACATAATTAGCCATTCACTTTGGCAACCCTTTTTTTTTCTCTCCCTCCTAATGTTAACATATCTTCCTTGAGCGTGGTTGTACACAAAATCCTCCAGCTGTTTTCTCACCAGATCCTCCTATAATGGCACATGTATCTCTTCTCTCTGCTGGTAACACCTCAACAAACTGGGATTTTGTTTACTGGGATTTCGTTTACATTCACATCCATAACATTATCATACTGCCCCCTTAAAGGCAACCTCAGGCAGATTAATCACATAAAATAACCCTGAGGGCTGTAATGGCCAGAACTGGGCCCTGAAGACACCTTGTTTTCCTGCAGGTTCTTCCCACTGCATACAAATGCTGGATAACAATTGCCACATGCACTCTCCACCCCTCACTGCCAAAGTCAAAGGTGGCACCTGAGTGTGCCTCAGCCTGGCAGCCAGCCCTTCCCATCATCACCAGAAAAAGGTAATGTGCCCAATGGAAGTTCAGCCTGATCCAGTTTCTGCTGATACATCCAAATCTGTCTTCTCATGTACCGCTGAGCTCCCAGCTTCTAGCAGAAATTCTTGTTATAGTTTCCAAGTACACAGCCTGCTGCTCTGCACCACTGAACATTATCCCATTTCCATGACTCCAGCAGAGTCATCTAATTCTTCCTGTACAACAGCCTCATTTGCCTCTCTTGGTGATGGTGCTTCCAAACTTGTGTCATGAGCAAATTCAGTTAGTGCATGCCTCTTTCTTGTGCCAAGTTAAATTGGCACAAAAATATTAATTTAAATATAAAACAAGAGTCAAAAAGGATTTGCCAGTTGACTGATACTTCTCCTTTCAGTACTGCTTGTTTACTTTCCCCTTGCTGCCTAATTCTACTTTTAAATTCCTCTACACCTCACACTAGATGAACAAATTGCTTCCCATGTGGTATCTGGGTAGATTAATTTCTTTCTATAAGACATTAACTAGAACTCTAAAGAAAGTCCTGGCAGAGGCAACACCTTTGCTTAAGAAACCATATTTCACTCTATTCCACTTTTTAGTTAGTTCCAAGTATTTTGCTTTTCACGCACTCTAAATTTGTTGTAAAACACAGTGTACTGTTCAGATAGAATTAACAACTTCAGTTGCTTGGAATACTTTTCCTTTCCCCTTCTCAATAGAGGCATTGTCAACACAACTCACCATTCACATGAGACAGCATCAGACCAAGTAAATTTTACTGTAAATCTGTGCTCCCAGCGCTGGGGCCCAATTTCACCTACCAGTTCTTTCAGCGTTTTCAGATGGAGATTATGCAGCCTGCCAGTCCCGATGCATGGAGGTATATGCTTTCACCTAATGCAGCTATCTCACCTCATCTCACAGTTGGTGATGCACAGGAGAATAACTAAGCAAAAATAATTTAGTTTTTTAAGTCATACCTTCATTGATGTTAATATTCACTTCACTGATACAGCTGTGCAGCCCTTGGCTGTTTCATACCCTTCATAATACTTACTGTCCTTATTCACTGACAATCTAAAATAATCTTCTAAAAAAGTGTTCCAGTGCTTAGATATGGTATTATGCAATTTCTAAAAGACATACCGGTAACCTTCATGCTGCCTCTTTAAACTTAACTATTAAACAGAAGCTAAAACTCTTGGTAATGCTCCAGCAGAAGGTACCCTGAGAACAAGCGTAATAATTTCTGGTTGACCTAAGAAGGAAGAAACACTTGAAAGCAGTATTTTAGGAAAAAAAAAAAAAAAAGACACAGAAGGATTTAGTGGATATACATCATCCAGTGGGTTTAGTTCACAATTCTTTTATATAGCACTAAAAAAGGTAATTTTATTGGCATAGTCGGGTTAAAATTACTTATCCGAAGATGGTTACTGTCAGAACGAAGGGATGTTATGGTGTAGAGGGGAGAAACAGTGAAAGAAGGCATTTGTTTCAAGTGAGGCAAAGCACTTCTAAAACATATATATTTATATTTACCTTGAAAAAAAATGCATTACATTGTGGTATTATAGCTAGGACAGCATGCAACCTATTACACTGCAGTCAACATCTTAGGAAATGGATAGTTCATTACATGTTCTAAGTAGTCCTATCCTAGCACCCAAACCCAAAAACTACAGAGCTGAAACATTTAGTAGGAGAAAAGATACCTGGTTACTTAATTTAAATCTTCAGCTTTGCCCTAGCATTTTTAACTGAACATGAAGAGTTACCAAATCTCTTTGACTTGACATCCAGGCTACAGAGGAAAGCTGCTCGATGGTTCAAGCTCAGATACTGAAGAAAAAACATTTGTAAACTAAGAAAGGATAAAACTGAAAGGTAAACCGATTTTCATGCCAATGTGCAAAATACAGGAAGTTGCATTAACTTATTTCACTTCCCACACCTGGCTACTTCTTGTTTCATTTGAAATCTTTCTCAAAGGCAAATCATGTATCCCTTACAAGAACCATTATATAGCACATGAGGATTTGTAACCTGGGGGGATTTTCAGTCACATACCCCAGACAAAGGAACTAGAATAAGCATCAAGGAGCTAGACAAAGGGGAATATAAGAGCACATGTACTGGAATTTTTTGAGGAGTAGACGTATTTTCCTTCTGCCACCTAGTGACCAATTTATTCAGATAAGAGTGGTGTTTAAAATGTACCATATTAAACGGAACACCTTAATGACTTTTCCTGCACCTCACAGCAGTAGCATTGCTAATCACATTATTCCCAGAGACAAGTATTATACAAATCATGTTGTTGTAGGCTCCTTATAGTAAAGCCCTATAATGCTCATCACTGGAAAGCTTGGAGAGCAGAGTTCACCTTCATTAGAGCTAAGACTTTGAAGGCTGCGTTACACAAGCACATCTGGTGAACCTGCCACACACCACGACTCCAATTCCCCATATGACTCCAATTCCCCATATAGCTGGCAAAACTTTAAATAATTTCACAGATTTTCACGAGATTTTTATAGCTTGCAGGAGGCACACTTTAAATCTTACTGATCCAGGGTAGAGAGATTTCTAAAATGCTCGATCTGTACAGTCACTCAGTGGCACTGCTGAAAATGTGCTTGGCCCTACCTTCTAATGGTAATAAGGGCTAGGATTACTTAATACTTCTCCTGTGTAGCAGAAAACAATTTATGATGGAAAAAGCATCTCTTTGAGTTGTCAAGAAGTGTAATCAAAAGGTCACAAAGGGACTAACCACATCTATTTGGAAGAAAACTGGCCTTAATATTTTCTTATTAATCTCTCAAGATCTGTACAATACTGTGTGCCCCCATAGGAAGGCATGTCTTGTATCTTTGTCTGTCAGGAAAGTAATGCCACTTCGGTACAACTCAACTTTTATAATTAATACCACAGAGTCCTTGGGTTCCTGGCACTAACTACACAGTTAAATTTAAAAACAGAAGTATCTCTGAAACAGCGATTTGCACACTGACATTTTTTACAGCCACAAAACTGTCCTGTCTTTGACATCACATCTTTATAGTGAATCACTGTTTCTCCTTTTCTTTCACTTCAACACTGCTTCTTTTTCATGGATCTTCAGAAGAAAGTATCTCCAACTTAGTCTAACTTAATTCATTGCTTTTACTTTTAAAACAAAACAGTTTCAAGAAGCTTCTTTCTAAACACTATAATAAAGACAAAACCCTTTTCATAAACAAAGAAAATGCAAGTTGCTAAGAGTTTGCTTTTAATACATCTCCTTCATATCATTTTCATATGTAACTTCAAATAATTTGGCACAGATTTACCTAGCATCAATGCATTTACGAAACTGTTCTGGACTCTTAGGCATGCCTAAATTATTCTATGGTACGGCAGAGGCAATGGTACTGTGGAACTCCATTCATAATGCTTAAAGTCTAGAGTCTAGGGAAGGGCACTGGTCTCACTTTTGCACTTTTTACATTAATATCTTTACAAAAGCCCCGTATTGGATTCCTTTCAGGGGAAAAAAAAAAACAAACCCAAACAAAAACCCCCAAAAAACCAAAAACAACAACAACAACAACAACAACAACAACAAAACCAAACAAAAAACAAAAAAACCAAAAAAACCAACACCAAACACGGGGGAAAAGAAGGAGAAGGGACTTTATGCCTGAATGACACTTAGAGATTAGAGACAAGCCCATGGTCTTCACTCAGAAACCCTTAGCAACCCGACACTATGCTTCTCTCCCTCAAAAAAATCTTACATCAAGACAGAGCAAATATGATAGAACTTTTCTTAATTTGGTGTAATTATTAATAAATGATACATGCTTTGATCATGGGGGAAAAGAAAGCACCAAGTTTTCCTGCATGGGATTATTGTGGCTTTTTATTATCTGTATTAAATGACTAAGAGTGCTTCCCTTTGCCACCTGCTGCATCACAACACCTCCCTGCCAAGTTCTTTCCCGCTTCTTACCTTGTCATCTCTTCCTCTAGCTCTGGATTCCCTTTCACGACTGCCTGAAGATTTCTCCCCCTTGGGCACCACGTGTGCCCTGCCTGCGGGCCCACGGGGCTGTAGTCCTGGGGAGTCTTTCTTCAAAGATTTTCCATCTCGGTTGGGACGTTTTATCTGAGGTGGAGCCCTAACAACAGCAAACACAACAAAAACATGCTAAAAACAGCTAAAAAAAGAGCAATGTTAAGAAGGAAGTATTCTAATATTTCAGTAATTGCCTTAGTACTTTATTACTGAAACTGCCAAGACCCTAAGCCTTATTTCCCTGTATCTGCAAATCCAAAACTGTATTACTGGTCTGAAACCCAAAGTAAGAAGAAAAAACACAAAAGAAAAAATTAACAACATTATCAGATCAGTACTCCTAATCAGCCTTACAACAAACCAACACCCATGTAACAAAAGAGGAAACAATTTAGTAAAAGTCTTCAAATTGAAGTTTCCTCTGACTCCAAACCGGGATATTATATTAGGTTACATTCACATGCTCAAATTCTACACAGATGACATTCTTCCTAAAATAAAAATTTTAAAAATAGATAAATAAATAAATAAATAAATAAATAAGATGGCTAAAATCTTTGACAGACCCCAAAATAAAAAAGGGAGGATTTTAAGCAATCTGCCTACCTCTACCTTCATTCTCCTGTGTGAAAATGTCAAAACATAAAAATTGCCTTGAAAGCAAAAGCAAACAGAGCCAAACTGCAACCACCTATATTTGTATACATCACCCACAATGTCAAAGAGTACTCAGCAGTAAAATGAGGACACACAATTTGGTTTTAAGGCAAGGTGTCATTGTCATTTTTCTCTGGGAATTGAATTTGAAATACAGAACTAAAATAAACCACCAGGAATGTCACCCAAATTTAATAAGTGTCCACTATTAAATATCGTACTGATTCTTGTTTTGAGTAACTCACAATCTGTTAACTCCAAAAACATTTTCCTGGCTTAAATGGAATATGGCTTAAAAATAGTACATTCTTAAACACACTGCTGGATACCACGGCAACATTTTGCTTTTCATGTATCTTCTTCAAACTTAACAGCACAGAACAGTGGCTAAGTTTCCTTATTTATTTGTACAAAATTTCGATTTCAGCTTAAAAGGAGCAGATGAACTATTGGGGCTATACCACTAAGGAAAGTACAAGAATAAATACATCTTGAACTTTACATAATATTACCATAGAAAATCTGAGTTATTTCTATCCCTCACAAAAGTGATCAGCATTATTTTACACTTCAAGTCTTAGGGTTTTTTTTGAAAAGCAAAGATCTTTTTGATAATCATAAAGCATAGAAAGTTATAAATAAACTTGGCATTTCTTTCCATTAACCAAGATATCTCTTTTTACTTTGCTCCTTTGCTTATGGGAGTATACACACATTAAAATTCTGTGCTGTTATATTGGAAAAATGTTGGCATGAGAAATGTTATTCTTGTCTGTAAACTGGATCTGTTTCCAACCAGCTCTGTTAGCATCTATTTTAAGCATCTATTTTAAGAAATCTATTAGCTAACTGAAGTTACCTTAAATATGGTTACAGAAGAGATATACCATGTGTTACAGAACATGTTTAGCACTTACACTAACCAATGTATTAAACACAGGTTGAATTATCTGTAGCTAGGGAGTGATTTCTAACCACCACGTCCTTCAAGATCCTTCAGTTCCAGCCTCTTATAGACTCCTCAGTCATCAATGAATTCTTTTGCTTAAATAAACTGAAATGGAAAAGTTTTCTCCTTGCACATGAGAACATTAGCTGTCACCAAAAGCCCACTTACCTCTTCCAGGCACTTTGTTACTCCTATCAGAATAAAGGAGTGACTCTCTTTAGAATGTCAGAAATTAATCTGACTGTAGTTAAATACTTTTTTCCCAATGAATTAGATTTATTCTTCATTACAAGTGACTAAATTAAATGTAGTAAATGTGTAAATTAAATGTGATTTTCATGTTACAAAAGCATTCAAAAACAAATACAAAGTTATGGTGACCACCTTTATTCCACCCAGTCTGCTTGAGCCACTCCTTACCTGTGTTCAGCTGGAACAGGAGGAGGCCAAACAGCTGGATCTCTAAAAGGCTCATCTTGACAGGATACAGAGATATCTGGAGGTCTCTCCATTTTAAAACTCTCTAAAGTGTTGACAATGCTCTTAACTTGTTCATATTCTTCAACTAATTCTTGTCGGACCTTGAGAAATACGTCTGTTATTTAAAAATTGTTACAATTCAAACTTTAGGAAGAACCAAACAAACATAGAAAGTACCTCAAGAACACATGCTACCTCAAAGGCAGGGACTCCCAAGCCTTTCTATTCAGAAACCCCAGACCTATCAGGCTGATAACAGACCTTTAACAGCAGCATAAACAACTGAATCTCTGTTGAGTTCATTTTCCTGCTTGTCAATGTCCCAACCAGACATGATTGCTAAAAGCAGTGATCAGTCTTCCATAGTATGTACTGATGCTTGGATTTATGTGTGCATGTTGACATGTATGCATGTAGTCTCATACTAGTGAGGGTGCTCTTGGCAGATCTATGGCAATTTCCTACTATTCTGGCATAAAAGATATCATTACAGTTTCTGATGTCCTAATTATAAAACCGGCCAAATCATTAAACTATGATATTACAAATTAACTCTGTGAGGAGTATAAAATTAGAGTGTGTCCAAAGCAGCTATGATGGTGAAAGGGCAAGGGCAAGACTTAAGAGGAACAGCTGAGGTCACTTTGCTTGTTCAGCTTGGAGAAGGCTGAGGAGTGACCTCACAGTGGTTTACAACTTCCTCAAGGCAGGCAGCAGAGAGGGAGTTGCTGATCTCCTCTCCCTGAGGACCAGAGAGAGGACACAAGAGATAGAACCGAGCTGCATTAGGGCAAGTTCAGATTGGACATTAGTTCAGATTAAGTTCTTCACTGAGAGGGTGGTCAGTCACTGAAACAGGTTCCGCAGTAAAGTAGTCATGGAACCAAGTCTGCCAGAGTTCAAGGAGTGCCTAGACAATGCTCTTAGTCATATGGTTTACTTTTAGGTAGTGCTGTGAGGAGCAGGGAAGTTGGATTCAATGATCCTTATGAGTTCCTTCCAACTTGAGAGTTTTCATGACTTTATTAATATATGTGACTGTCATCAGCAAGATACTGGTATGGACAGAGGGAAAGAGAAGGGTAAATCCCCAAGGCCCTGCACAGATCTTGAAACACTGCATTTAATTTACCAGAAGCTTTATGAATACATGTACAAAAAGAGCCTTAAGTACAGGAAGATCTTGATCATTTCACAGGGCAAAGCAGTCTTCTTGCTCCTTCCAGATGGGGTAACTATATCTTTCCAAAGACACAAGACATCCAGGTCAGGCAGGATTATTCCTGCCCTGCTTTGTTCTCTTTGCTTTCTCATCACACAATCAGTGGACACATTCCCCAGTGTGAGAGCTTCCAGCTGAGTTACAAATGTGATTGATTACTAACTTGGTCCCTTCAAATTGTCTTCACACACATCCCTCCTGTCCAAAAATAAATCCAGCCAAACAGCTGCTGTGAGGTACAAAGGAATGATACAGCATAAATCCTCCAGGGCACCACTCCACAAGAGACATCCACTTCCTACTCCAGTGCTCCGAGAGTACTGACAGGATTCCTTCAATCAGCCTTCTAATACGTGCAGAGAAATTGGTGGAAAACAACTTTCTAGCACTGACAGCCAGCATGCTGTCATTCGCCTCACCTCAGCAAGAGGATGCTATCTGAAAACTGAGGGAAAGTGACCATTTGATGCTTTGGAAGATGAAAACAGACTAACATCTGCCAGCTATCTCTCAGCCAGACCTAAGCAGACCAAACTCTGAAATACACACCCTATTTCTTAGTCAATACCTGGCAAATCAACCAACAAGGAATCCTCAGTGTGTGGACCACAAAGGAAAACCAGCAATAAAGTCCTAAAGGCCTTTAAGAAACCAAGTCAGATGAAACAGGTGCAGAAAGGCTTTCTTGCAGTTGAGAAACAATGCAGACATGAGCCAAAAAGGCTGTGCCATAATTACGAAGCTGACTGACAGTGTCTTTGAGTGATCAGTGCTACTCTGAAGCAACTTAGGAAGGCTGCAAATGGAAAAATCACTGGTTTAGACTCACCCCATCACACACACCCTTATATGCCAGAACCCTCAGGAGGCTCCAGCTCAGGTTTTAGGGAGCCTGAAGAAAGCTTTCAGGTTATTTATGTTTAAGCAGTTTCAAGAGATAGTGTGGGACAAGTTAGCAGCTCACCACTGCCAAACAGAAAGAACTCCCTTCACTTCTTCTCCCCAAGCACACTCTGCCCCTGTTCTTCTGGATTCAATTCTGGCATCTCAATACAGTACGACAGGTTGGTAAAATGGCAAAAAAATTGGCCTAGGAGGGTAAAAAGAAAATAAAGGACACTTCTGCTGGGTTAGCAAGCTGCACATGCACACCATCCTGTGATCACGTAAATCCCAGGAAAAAAAAAATGACAGGTGGCAGAGGAGGGAGAGAAGCTGGCACAGATGGAGGGAAGACAAGGTAGGGAAGAGCTTGGCCTCTCTAGGCATGGCAGGATGTTAGCTGGATTCAGCTATCATGTGAAGCTGCCTGGTCTCCAGAGCCAGGCTCTGGTACAGCAGCCACCCCCACCAGCCACATCATCTCCTCCACAGAAGCAGCATTGTGGGTACTGAGTGATGTTGAAAGGTCCAATAAAAAGCCTTTCAGCCCAGGGGACAGCCCCACAGCTTTGTTTTGACATGCCAACCCCAAGAATTTCCAGGAACCAAGCAGAAAACACATCCTATCATATGGGTATAAAGCACAGTGAACAAGAATTGAGTTCACTCATTCTTAGTGGTAGTTACAAAACCCATTTCAGGGAGTACCTCTGTATTCCATAATCTGCCAACTGTTGTACCTTTTCCATTACCATCAGCTTTTATTTGCTATGCTAGAGCTTATACTTATATACCCTTTGCAGCAAGTGTGGGTATTTGTACCTTGGTAAATACAAATAATGTGGGGGTTTTTTTTATTTTATCATGCTGAAGAAAAACTGATCAAGTTTACCTGAAAGTGTTTTCCAAACCTGAAATTACTGCTTGCAATTAGTGTTAGTTATTCAACAAGTTCCATTTTTAAAAAAGTGAAAATAACAAGTCCCTAAACCATATCCAAACCAGATGCCCTGCAACCCAGTCTGATCCCACGGAGTGAAGGTATAGCTCCTATGATGACATCTATTCATGAGTTACCCACAGAATGTTTCTCAATTAATCATGAAGTAACCTACTAAATGTTAATGAAACAGGCATGAAGCAAAAACAACAAAAGCATAGATTGACTGAAATATGTTTGAAACAATAAAAAGTAAAATTCACCCTTTATTCTTTAAGCAGGAATACAGTGCACCTAATCACCTGCACCAGTGAACATAGTCAATCAGGATGCCTTGCTGGCTGCTCCAAGGGCTTGGGGAATAATTGAACTCCTGCCTGAGCTCCAGTGGAGGCCCCTGTGCTCTCAGCTCTTGTGCAACACAGAGCACATGGTTCTAACATGCAGCAGGTTTTGCTCGACAGCCGCTGGCCTTGTCATAAGCCAGTACTATCTCCCAGGGGCACGCTCTGCTGTCATTCTGCAGCTGCTAAACTGTCACTGAAGCAGTTCTTTCCTACAAGCCAGCTGTCTAGTAAAAACATTGCAACAGCCAAGAAACTCTCTCACAATAAACAGGGAGAATGTCAACACAAGTAAAGTTCACAGTAGTAGTCATGAGACTAAACCTACCTTTTAGTTTTGGTAAGGATGAGTTGCTTCTGATTTTGAATTTTTTCAATTCCAGCCTGCTTTTACATGAATGAATATGCCCACCTGTCAGCCAAACCTCAAAGCACAACAAAGTAATTTTTTCTTTTTCAAATGAGCTCAGGAAGCCTAAGAGTGAGGATGCAAATGGAGCTACACTCAGCCAACCCAAGAGTGAGCCGGGAACTCCCTGGATGCAAAACAAGGACAGGTCTCAAGAGCAGGTCACCCTTGATATCCCCAGGACAAACCAGTCAAGAGATGATCAATGGCTGTGAATTTTTCATGAAGTCAGAGGAATACTTATGCTATCATGTCTCTGCTTTGGTGGATCCTCAGCATGCATCTTTTGCCTTGTTTAAGTTCTGCAGGGCGTGCCAGACTAGTAACAAAATCCCTCTTCCCAGGTCAACACTGATTCTGAATTCCCAGAAGCAGTATTGCATCAAGTGTAACTGAGCCAGTCAGTTGTTCCCAGGGGAGAAGGTGTTAACATGTTCATATTCCTCCCCATCCTAACTATCAGCTCCAAGCAAGAGGAATCCTCCTAACAAAGATGCGCAGTAGCAAAGCTGAGGCTGTCCCTGTGTGACGTGAAATACAGCCCAACAAATACTTGCACAGATCATCATTCAGTCCAGATCAACCTGTAGAAATCTGAAAACAATAATACCTACACAAAGAGAGGTAGATCAAGAGCATTTGGGAATCTGACCCAAAATCCCAACTACTTCTGGTTCACTCCTGCTTCTGTGTTGCTCAATAAACTGCTGGGGAAAATCCTGTGTCATACACAAGGCGACAAACCAGATCCACAAGGCATGGAGCACCCACTGTTGAGGAAAGACCAAATAGGAAGAACAGTGGTGCATGTAAGAAATGTGAGCTGGTCAGCTGCACAGCCATAGCTGGAACTATTCTTTGAGATGTTCCTCAAATGAACATTTTTGTTTTACATGGGAACATGTCCACAAACACATGAAACTTAGTTCACTGCCTCAGAAGTACCAGCAGAACAAACACCCTGTTAGCGAGCTGCACACAAACATACAGAAAGGAAGGGGATGCTTCATACTGAGCGTCAGCATCCCAGGAATCCTTCAGAAGCTTCAAGATTGTGAATGCATATGCAGACAGTACATTCCAGAGAAGAACTGGTTTAAATAATAATCTTCTCCTTGGAGCACTTACCTACATGGACATTCAAGAGTAAAAGCTCTACCCACATAGTGTTAGTGATTGTTAAACTCCACCTTCAAAAGGTACCAGTGGTATGATCCTTTCCAGATTCCTCAGATAATGGAGAAGCTGAAAAACCTGCAGAACAGGCTAGTTCTGTGTGCTAGAGGAGACAGAATTTCAGGTAAAAATCAACTACATTAATCCCCTTAACCATGACCTAAGAGTTGCTTTGCTTCTCAAGCCACTTGCAAGAACCACACTGGTATGGAAGTGTTTTGCTTCTGCACATTACTGGTACTAACTTGGTTGGACCTGAATTTTGCTAAACTTACATAATGTGTATAGCATAATTCACAAATGAGAAGGCTCTAAAAATAATATCTAGATATTGCTTTAATACTGTGAAAGAATGTTACTTGTGATCCAACTTCTCAGTTAAATTTTTTCAGAACAGGTTGTCTGTCAAGACAGCTCCTTGACTGTGACTGACAGTTTGGATGTAGCTGCTGTTGGAGCTGGAAAGTAGCGCTAACATCCACATCATCAGACTCCCTCTTAGTCTGTCTCAAGGAGTGAGAAAGCACAACTATTATTTATAAACAGGGTGGGTAAGAAAGCAGCTCTATCTCTATAAGCTTCATCAAAACATGCAAGTTCTGGTATGGAAAAGCTAGCAGTTCCAGGGCTGCATTGTTTGTTCTTGGGTTGTATCATTTTGTTCCCATAAAAAAATGAGAAGGCAAATAACCTAGGGATGAAGTCCTTCATTTTTCTTTTCAGTCACACTTCTTACTTTTTGGTGTTTGTCTCTGAGCCTGGCACCAGTAACAGCAAAGCAATATTCTGACAAAGCTCATCTGCCACTACTGTGTTGGGAAGTTTCAGAATTAACATGAGTGCACAGCATGACAGATGCTACGCCACCTGCTGCAGATCTTATTTGGGACAGATCTCTAAAGCATTTATGTGACATGGTCAGGGGCCATTCCTCTTCTGCCTAAAGAGGATAATTTCTGAGAAGCTGCCAACTTCAGATCTCTGCTAGAGAGCCAGCTGCATTCCCCAGGGAATAATCCTGGAAACTGTGTTAATGGTCCTTTGGTACTTGAGGTTTGTCTCCAATGTGCTGCACACATTCCATGGTGCACAGGCTTCTCTGAAGCAGTTCAAACAACACACAATAACACGAGACTTGAGTGATCTTCACAACACAAGAGCTGTTGAAAGTTTATTGGAAGAATCAGTGTCATCAGAGGAAACACTAAGTACTAGATGTGAAGACAATGCAGTGGTTCAGCTTCAGATTGAGGAAATCCTCATGCTCTACCTTCACATCAGTTACAAGTTTGGCAGGAACTAAGGACAAGGACTGGGCATGAACACCCTGTATCAGCACATTCTGGGGTGGGAAAAAGCTTGAATACAAGTATTTGAATGTGAATATCGCCTATACAACATCCAGCTTACTACATTACCAGGAACACTATCTCTGCTGCATGTACCCATACATGCTTTGCAGACAAGCTCTTCATAAACAGACTTCTACAGTTCTATGATAAACACCTATGAATAGTACTGTTATTACAAAGTGATTGTTAACAGTATTGTACTTATCAGTACATGAAATACTCTACGCTAGTGTCGGAAGTTTCAAACATAAACCCATAAACAAATCATCTGCTGCAATAAAAAGGAAAATTTGCTTCTGTGTTTAAGTGATATAATTTAAACATATGATATTCAGAAAACCGCTTATTGAAATAATCTCTTTAGCTACCTACTGCAAAATAGTACCTTCTATAGGAGCTGCGTTATTCTTTCAAAACATAGTCTTTATGCAACACAAATTCTTTATTCCAGAAAACATCTTTATATGGCTTTCCTCCTTTTTTATGTTTATGGAACACATTGTATACCATGAAAAATGGGACCAAAAAATGCAAGGAAGACTTAAATACTGAAAGTAATAAATGTCTTTGGGGGTTCTTATATTTCACCTGCAGATTACTTCCATGGCTTCAACAGTACTCTGTTTAGCAGGGAGATGGATGTGTGCAAGACTCGGGCTAAGAGTATGACTAGCATTTTTAGAAACCTGATCCAAATTTGCACACTATAGTCACATAGTTAGCTGCTACTCAGACAGCCATCCTAGTGATGCTAACCCACCCATTCACAGTTTAGTTTACTAGACATTAGATGGCCAAAAGATACAAGGGGAAAAGGAAGTCCTCAGTTTTTCAGAAGTATGCAATCACAGTCAGTATGCACACACAAACAGACCAGGAATTAGACAGACATCTTAAGTGAAAACAACATAAGAATTGATTCAGTTAGAACAATAGAATTCCTTTTGAACACACCACAAAAATTATTTTCCCATGAATATCAACAAAATATTGTACAACAAATGTTGCAAACATCACTGAAATGTTAGTCCTCTACATCTTATAAGGTTTGAGAAGCATAGTGTGGTTTTCAAATATCAAGTAATACAATATGGGCAATATTATTTCACCCTACCTGTTGCCATTTGCCCTTAATTGCTGGATCTCTGATTGACTGGCAATGTCTCTGGATTTGCTGGATGACACCCTGGTAATACACCATAGAAGAGTCATAATTCCCAAGGAGTGCATATTCTCTTCCTTTTTTGGCATTATCACAAATCTCTGCTAAATTCATCTTCACTCAGATATCTAAAAGAGAACATAATCACTAGAAAAATGAATTTTAAGTGCTGTAGAATAATTCAGACAGTGACACTTTAGTTTTGTTATTTCTCTCATAGCTGGACTGTCTTTCCAACACTGTTCCTATTCAGTTCTGCTCTTCTACAACCATTTATGTCTGGAGTATCTCTTTACTAGCCTAATGTTTCAGATCATGAATCATAACTCTTTTATATTGATAAAACCCACAACTTTTTTGCTGCCTTTGACCCCAATCCTGTTAAATTAATGAAAGAAAATTAAATGCCCTGCCCACACTGAACATAACAAACTAAACTTTAATTTGTAGATTACCACAATATATTAGCAGCCATCACCCATGAATCACAAATCACATGAGGCATTAAATTGCTTTTTCTACTACTGTATTACATGCATGCCTAAATGTGCCAACCAGCATCCAGGATGTCTGCACTTCACACTTTCAAGAGCCCTCACCCTAATGAGATTATGATATGGTTGAATGACTGCTCTACTATAGACGAAGTTGAGAGCCTCATTCTGTTTAAATATTCTTTCAAAGTACTCTAACATCCACAAGCTGACTTGAATTTTTTCATTAAAT
Source organism: Picathartes gymnocephalus (assembly GCA_013390045.1). Lineage (NCBI taxonomy): Eukaryota > Metazoa > Chordata > Aves > Passeriformes > Picathartidae > Picathartes > Picathartes gymnocephalus. Next base: position 15,797 of record WEKY01037156.1, read on the forward strand.
TTAACACATCACTTTGGGATTTATGGTAGAGTTAGCAATCCAAATTTAACATTCCTTAGAACAGTGATTCCCAAAGCACAACCTTCCCCATGTCCTCAAATCACAGTATGACTTTAAGATAAACCCATAGCCCAGCTTTTCGCAGTAACCATTCAAGAAAGCAATAACCTACACATTCAGAAATAAGCTGTGTTGTACAGCTAGGTTTGTAATTAAGATTCAAGATTGAAGCAGTGCCTGCCCTTTTATCTGAATCTCATGAGATCCAAGGTTTAGGTCCCGACCACACAAAAACAGCATCAGTTCCTTTCCATTTTTCTCTGACTGAGTATATGTGGGGTCCCTGACATTCACCCAGATATAAACCTCTGGAAATGAAAAATAAAAAATTGCAATTCATAGCTACGCAATGCAGAGTTGCACTGACCAAGAGGGAGGAGGTCAGCTCTGGAGGGTGGTCCACTAACTGCATCAAGGGTTTGGCAACACCAAGGAGGTGAAGAAGAGACCGGGAAGGGGGAATACAAACATAGTTCAGGCTGCACAGCTGAAAACAGCCCATGGTACAGGGGTGCACACAGAAGGAACAGGTGGTAGCAGCCAGAAGCCAGAACAGGGAGAAGCAACATTTTGCATCCTAGTGGGTTATAAAAATGTTAGTAGGTTTTATAAATAGACAAGACAAGAACAAGATGGCATTAAGGAGGATGTTCTTATGCCTTTGTATTCCCTTCTGCTTAGCAAATTTCAAACCCCTGACAATTTAAACAGATATCTACATGATATTCATTCTGCCCTGAGCAAACACATGCTCCACCTCCCAAAGGTACCAAATTGATGGTCCTAACTGCTGCCTGCAGCTGCACACCAGGTCTGCTCCACCACCTTGTCATTCCTGCTCCCTGCAACAAAGCCATGGAAACCTGCCACCCTCACTTCAACCCACAGGTCACACAGCTTGCACGTGGCTGAAGACTTTGATGGCAAGAACATGCTGCTACCCTGCAACTGACACTCTACCAAGCACAGCAGCAGCTGTTGGGGATTTACTTGTCCTCTTGCTGCGCTGCACATTACAGCTTGCACATCATTCCCACTGGCTGTGATGAACTTCTGGGCAGGAGAAAATCTTAAGGTGGAAAAGGTGACATTTTTTTTCCTGACATAGGCAGGATATATCGTTACCCAGATCTAGATTGGCAGCAACTAAGACCATTTAATTTTTAAATACAAATTATCATAACTAATAGGAAAAAAAGTGATGTCACTCACATTGCACTGGAAGTAGACAAAATTATAGGAACTGAAGATAGGTTATAATGCATTCAGATCTCGTAAGTCAACTTATAAATGAACAGAACACCATCTGGGGCAGAATCCATTGACCTGTCTTCAAACACATCCAGGTTAGGATCTGCTTCATAACCAGCCATTAAGAAAAACATTCCTCAAATCTCTGGTGGTTTTCCCCATATGTAGTGAAAGACAGAGTAAATAAAACATTTTTAAGGAACTGCTGAATTCAATACCTAGAAATCCATTAAACAGAACACATACTTGCTTTACAACATCTTGTGCCTCTTTATTACAGCTAATTCTCACCCTCTGGGCATATTTAATTCCCTTTTGCCTTAAGAGGGCTGATACTCACCTTCAATTCCAGAAGAGTCCCCTGCTCACCAGAAGAGACAACCTCATTGTCTCTGTCTGTGGTGGAAGCTGGGTCAATCCACAGGCAGGAGGCAAGCCATAGGAGCCATGCAAACATGTGCCCACTTCAGGACAGTGGTTAGACAAGGAAGCTGAGAAGCAGTACGCAGAAAAATTTACATGGTTTTAAAATCGCAGCAGCAAAGTGAACAAGACTCTCTCATTTCCTCCAGCTACCCAGAGTTTGGGGGCTTCTGGCCTCATGCTGGTGATGCCAAAGCTTAAGCATGAGCTTGATGCCTGGTGTGTCACACTGGAGAGCTTATAAAACACTGACAGGCACTAAAACTTGGAGCATGGAAGGAGGCTGGTGGATGTACACCTATGTACCTACTGAGCAGTCACTGCCTCCAGAGCTAAGCTGACAAAAGCCCCTAGACCTTTCTTGTGGATTCAGGCACTTCTGTTTTTATGTATCACCTGCCCTAGACACCAAAACAGGTCATATAGCTTGAAAAGGAGAATATATCATCACCCATTTACCTGAGCCATATTTGCAACAGCAGCTGTAGGCCTCAGTCTTAAATCAGTGCTCTCCTGGAATCCCAGGCAGTTCTCTGAGATTCTACTGCTATTTAAAACTAATGCTAAAAATGGTTTAAACAAACTACAAGCCTCTTGTGCACACCAGTGATGGTAATGTTACTTCAGAATAACCAAAGCAAATCAAAACAAGTAAGTCCAAAATCAAGGAAAAAATTATTTTTAGGAAGGAATTACTTCCCGTGTTGTTTTGTGAACATCCCATTCTTCAGTGTCAGGGATGGGGAGGGAGGGAGAAGTAACTAGAATTAGGTGAGGGCTTTTTTGTGTTATGTACTCTCTCTTTATTATCTGTTCTACATCGTATTACAGAGTTCATACAACATCAGAGACGTCCAAGGAATCAGAAATACAGAAATCATAAATAGAGTATTTTGTTGTTTGTTACCTGGGGCTTTGTTTAGATATTTAATTTTCTTACCATACCACAGCCACATCTTTTAAGTAAACATACATCCAGGGACAACTGTTGTCAAGTACATTTAGAACAACTTAGACATTACTTGTGACACCAGCTTTTTATTCTATCATTGTGTGGTTCTCCCCTGCACTCGACGATAACAGCTCCACTGCACGTCAAGATATCCTTGGAGATTCCTTAGTTTACAGATCATTGACAAGAAGAGACATTACAGACATTCATGTTGGCATAGCTGCCACACATGGGGTCTTAAGCCCACTTGTTAAAAACCCTGCAGCAGCCAGGCTGAAAGGTCACAGGGGATATTAATCTCTATTCTTCAGAGCATAAGCTGAGCTGATCCCTATCTGGGGTCAGAAAAGAATTTTTTTCCCAGAACTAAAGCAATGCACAATTGAGCAAGATCCAAAAGACACTTTAACATTAAAGCAGTATATACACAAAATATATCCATGGGCAGGTACAGTGACTGTGTGAATGACAGGCAAAGGGACACAGCTGGCTTAGCACACTATTCCAAACCTGTGTGCAACATCAGTGGGAATGGATACAGGACTGACCCCCCTCAACCCATCTCTCTCAGCGTTATCTCACCACAGTGTTACCAGATGCAGCAAACACCCTCCCCTGTAGAGGGGGTCTGCAGCAGGGCTTTTCCTCTTGCTTGATCCCGAACATTCACTCTTCAAGTGCCAAAATGGAAGGCAGCTGCTATCTTTACATGTCTCTTTTATGCATTTGTTTTGACACAACCAGCGACACAACTGCATCCCTTTTTCTCCCTTGACTCTTGCACAGGATGGATGACTCTCATTAAATGAGCTGTTACTCACTCTTGCTTTATTCTCATTGTTTCAATAGTCACATCAAGCCTTATTTAATACCTACTAATCAGACTTTTCTCCGAATCAGATGTTAATTCCTCACTGAGAAGGCTATACCATACCTGGATTTTTCTGGATATGTGTCTTTCTCTGACCAAAATTTTACCCAGGCAAAACAAAAACATTCCGCAGCTCCCTGAGATTGCTGAACATATGCCCTCACATCATAGCAGCCCTGTAGTACTGCTGACTGGACAGCTGAACATCTGGAAAGGCCTGGGACATGCACTGAAGATTGGCTACTAATTCTGTGTCTCATTTTCTGTAAATCAGCTGTGCGTCGGGTGTCATGGTTTAAAAAAAAGGCCAAATTTTTGTTTCCTGAAGAGGCTTTTACAACTTCCTTTAAGCACGGCTTCCGATAGATCTGGGAAGCCCAGAGATTGGCTGGGCTCTGTTACAAGCATTCTGTGTGACCACTTACGTGTTAGAATCGCTTTGGCAAACCTACATTTTAAAAGCAAGAAAGCCAAAATCTTTCTCTTTTGTTTCCGGTCAGAGGAGAGGTAACACGGTGAAGGG
>WEKY01037156.1:25343-112530 GCA_013390045.1 Picathartes gymnocephalus
GTGCGCGCGCGCGGAGACGGGCGGTTGCCATGGCAGCGGCGGTGGCAGGCGCGGGGAGGGACGGCACTGCCACTCAGCCTCCGGAGCGCCTCCGCCTTGTCCTGGCGGCGGGGGAAAGGGATTTTCCTAAAGGAAAACCCCGCGGCACCGCCGGCGATGGCTGCGGGCGCCGCCGCCCAACCCCCGTTTGGCTGCCCTCGGCAGGGCTCCACGCTGAGCATCCCGGGCGGAGGCGGGCGGAGAGCGTCCCGCTCGCTGCTGGAGCTGGAGCGGCGCGGGGCCCGGCCGGCCGGAGGGAGGGAGTGCCAGCGTGCCGGAGCCAAGCGCCCGGGCTGGCTGCTGAGCGCCGGCCGTGTTCTGCGCTGTGCTGCGCCAGGGCTCGGGTCGGGGAGGCTGAAAACACGGAGTCACAGGATGCGTCAGGCTGGAAGGGACCACAGGGGGACATTTCGTCCAAACTCCCTGCTCAAGCAGGGCCATCCCGGAGCAAATGGCACAAGATTGCGTCCAGACAGTTCTTGAATATCTTCAGTGAAGGAGGCTCCACAACCTCTCTGGACAATCTGTTCCAGTGCACGGTCATTGCATAGTAAAGAAGTTCTTCCTCATATTCAGCTGGAACTTCCTGTGCAGCAGCTTCTGCCCTTGCGTCGTGTCCTTATAGCTGGAACCACCGAGAAGAGCTCTGAATTCACATCAGAGCTCATTCACATTCTGAATGCAAACCTCATGTGCCTCCACCTCGGCTGTGGGAGTGTCTGTGAAATGCAGAGCATGCGTTTGTCTTGCATGAGCAAGCAGAAGGACACTGGACCATCTTTGCTATAGCGGTTTAATACACTTTTATAGTACGGTAAAGGAACAAAGTGGTATTTGGTGATAAGAGACAGCCTCACAGGGTGGCACCACCCAGTTCGTGTCATCTCCTGAGGGTGAATGTTGCCTAGCGTTTCTGAAGCATGCGGTTCACGGTTAATATATGAGCAGCCTGGTGTTTTGCGACAGGAGCCATGCAGTTATAAACCTTTCTACGGATGTAATTTCACAGTTAATGCAACCTAGCTTGTGTCTGTATTGCCACCAAAAGGGGCAGTCCTGCATTCCTCTGTGATCATGGCCATGCCTTCCTGTTTGTTATTTACACTGCAGTAACACTGATGATGCCATCTGGCAAGGCAAGCCTGGGATCTGATCTGGTGGAGAGCCATTACGCTCCTCCAAAACATTAACCCAGTTCAGCTGGACAAAGTTCCCAAATTAGCTGAGTCTGTAGAGCTGCCAAAGGCACAAGGAAGGCGGAGGAGATGTGGAGGCAGTACCAGCCCATTGAAATCCCAGCGGATCTGAGCTGTGTTTTGTGTGCAGCTGCACCACTGCAGTGAGCCCTTACTTGCTGGAGCTGCCTTGTGACAGGTCTGAGAATGTCCCAGTGAGGAGGATCTTGTGAACACACCTGATAGTAGTACATGATTTCTCCGGAAAATTTCTGTTGTAGTTACTTTAAAGCAGCAGCATGAGGTTGTATCTCACAATAAGGTTCTCAGAAATGCTAACTAACACAAGTGAAAGAGCAGGGATTGAAACTAAAAGCTCAGTATGCCTGTTAAACGATATAGCATGTATGAATGTGTCACTCATATATCTACAAATCCAGCTTCCCCCAAAATCATGTAGAGATTCTTATGTCTTTGTGAGGATTTTGGAACCAGGGCCAAAATCGTGATGAATTCATAACAGCTGCAACTCTGGCTTCCCCCTTTTCCTGATTTCTTCGAACATTCCTGCCCATGACATCAATTCCTGCTGGTTTTTCACATACCCAAAAGCATAGATGCTGTGCAGACCTTACAGACTTCAGCATTTCTAGGGGAGAGCAGAGGATAACCAGCCTCATCCCAGCACTTCCATAATATCCCTTCCCACGAAACTACGAGACTAGGTACCTCTTATCACATTAGGCAACACATTAACTGCTTTGTCTGAGGATTGTATCCCCCAGCTAGGAAACTGTGACACAGAGAGTGTTGGTTACTTGGCCATAATCTCTATTTGTCTGGTTAGGTTTTTTTTCCCCATCCCTTCTTTTGGTAACAGTTGAGTCGAGTGGGGCTGCTTCCTAGTGGCAGAGGGTCCCCATGCTACAGCTGACCTCCCTTTTGAAAAGCAGTTGCTCAACACCAGAACAATACCAGTGTCAAGCTCTGACTTCCTCTGAGGGAAAGTTTGGTAAGCATGGCTCTCCACAGTTTGCCAAGATATTCTGTGACTGTGTCAGCAGGAAGAGCAATGTCTTCAGGTTCCTGGCCACGCACACTAGGTATATAGGGTAATTCATGTTGGAGGGGACCTCAGAAGGTCATCTAGTCCAGCCAGACAATCAGAAGTTCATAAACCTCTTAATAAGGCAGAAGAATGATAACTGTAAGTGTGCAATTTCATAGTCTTTCTTATTGCTTGTTCAAATTTGAGCATATCTGACTGGACTGTTGCAAAAAATACTGCTTCCCTGACCTCCTTAGTGAAGGTTCCTGCCTCTACAGCAGTCCCTGAATTGGAAAACACTAATGTTTCTAAGCCATTTTAATGCAAAATATGATGTTAAATTCATGAGCACTTTAGGCTAATATGCTGGACCTTGTGTTGAAGCATCTGGGATTAGTGCGTGTGTCTCATTCCACCGACTCTGCTGTGAGGCAGTAATCTCAGGCAAAGAGGAGGTAGGAAATTGCTGGGAGGGGAGGTGACACCTTAAGCCACTGAAGCTTGTTCTGCTCTGAGTATATTCTGATGGGTTACAACTTTTTATTTTTTGATAGAGGCTATAAACCTAGCAGTTCTGGATAAGACATGATGGTGGGTGTCAGCAAGTGTGGTTAGGCAGGATCCAGCTGTGTTGGAGGAGAGCATTAGTCATAGCCAGACCCCAGAGACGTATCTTGGCCCTTTCCAGCAATCTGCAAATCTGCCAGCAGAGCTGATTGTATGCCCGCTCGCTCTGATTTATTCGTCAGTTAAATCAGAAGCTGATATAAATTAATGTAACTCTTCTGCCATGAACATTAGATTTGGTTCAGAAGTGTCTCTTCAGCTAGAATAATTGCAGACACTGTCAGAGAAGTTTAAAGCTGTGCATTCTTAGGGTCTCTGACAGATTAACAAAACTGGTTTCTGAATTGATTTGGTTATCGTTACATAAATTCCATTGACTAGAGGACTAGCACAGGCTTTTAGCACAAAGTAGCAGAGAGCTTCATTTGTAACCTCCTCCCACCCACAAAGTTCTGCAAGGAGAAGGTTGAAATCATGTCAGAAGTCTATGAATTATGAACTGCCCTTTGCTTCTGTCTTCCCTTCCCCATGCAATTATATTTAACTGGACTACGGGAATTATTGTGCCTTCATAATAAGCTGTAATGCTCAGATGCAAACATAACTCTTTACCAAAGGTCTTACAGGCTGCATGGAGAAATGCTGTAATAATGAAAAGGGAAAAATAATAAGGAAGTAGTAGGGAGAAGAAGGTGCATGTTACATATTTATGGACATTAACCTTCCAAGGGAAGTTATGCACAAGTCAGTAAAGGCATCAGTAGACTGTTAATTTTCATACACACATAGTAATTGTTCTTCTGCCTAGATATTTTTATGGAATGATATTTACCAGTATGACACATCCACCAGTTTCTCTCCTAGGAAAGAGCCTGAGAGTCTGAACCTTGAGAAAGATTTAGTCAACATCCTTCCCACAAGGCACATCTCAAAGGGCAGTGGATTGTTAATAGAGAACAGTGTAAGGGAAAGCAGTTAATTTTCAAACAGGATTTCAATTAAGCCAGAAGGTGAGAGGAGGAATAGACAAGGGTGTTTTTATTTATCTGGTCGATGTAGACATCTGTCTTGTAGACCTTTGCCTCTGAATTAAGACTTTGGGGATAAAATTCCTGCTTCGACCAAGGTGGATTGTGCCCTGAATGTGCTTAATTCTTTTCCAGTGCTTATAGCAGATTTACCTGATCAACATAAATATAAGCGTTTGCACTGTAGATGTCTAAAGGTAGGCGACAGGATGTAGCAGCATGCTGTGGGTGGCATCTGCCGCGACCTACTGCAAGCGTCTTCCCTAGCCACGGTCGGGCAGCGATCAGCAGAGGCAGGAGGGGCTTTTGGTGTGCTTTTCCAGCATGGTTTATTGTGGGTTGCCCCCTAAACCCACTGCATGCTGAAAGGTGGCAGAGACTGAGAGAAGCACATGGTAGTCGTGAACTCCGGTTGTATAGGGATAGGAAGAGGGGGAACAAGGGAACGGGACAACTCCAGAGCCACTCAGGGAAGAGAAAAGGAGGACTTAGGGCAGAGTTCAGGATGGCATAACATACTGAGGGGAAGGAACCCCTTATAGCAGGGAGGAATAAAGCAACAATAACGAAAAGGGGAATAAACTGAATTTACACATAAAAACACACTGCAACAACAGGAGTCCCACCCAATGTGTTGCATTGTTAGAGGCAGAGAGGGAAAGCTGTCATGGCACTTCTGAGTAGGTTGATTAAAATGATGAAGAACAGGCCAGTGTCACATTAATGGAAAACACAGGTGGAAGAGAAGACAGATCTTGGAGATGGGTTGAAGCAACCCCACTGGAAAAAAACCCCACCTGGTCTGCTTTGAGTCTGTGGACAGAAATTAGAAAAATAAACAGGAACTACGATATTGTGTGTCTTTTATGTGTATACGTAACATGCAGAAGCATTTTGCGTATGTTGGAGTATTACTTTTTGGAGAAGGAATAAGAAAGGAGCTTACAGCAGTCAAAACAAAGAGGAAGATGTGGACAGAAACCTCAGAGAAGGTAGGGTCACGCCCAAGGAGCTGGGGGTCAGCAACTGTTAAGTGAAAACCTGGACCAGGAAAGAAAGTTTATTCCCACCATCTCGACCTTGTGGCAGACCACTAGAGAGTATCAAGTGGCAAAGTTCCCTTAGTCTATCTGCCGGGGTTGACATCTGAGAGGAAATCTCTTGTGATGTGCTTTTGTTTGGTGGTACAACTCTTTCATGGTAGAGTGTGAATTCTGAGCTGTTTCTCTAAAGATGTGGCATTCTGGAGTTGCGCTGTCTGTCCCACTGCAGTACGTTTGACCGTCACTGGCCAGTTTCAACTACATTTGTAGAAGGATGGAGGTCTAACTGAGTTCCTTTTAGTTTTGTAGTAAGTAGCACCGTAGAAAAGATACACTCAGCTGGTGCTTCTGCTGAGCACAAGGCAGGCCGAACTTGGCTGTTCTAGATTTCATCTGGCAGCAAGCTGCCCAGTGTGCCCATGTACAATGACTGGCAGCTCCCCACATAATGATACCCGCAGTACCTTCTTCTCTGCACAAGTTGCAATACTGTGTATGATCCATTGGCAGATTTCCTGAAGGGATGAGGCTAAGTGGAAATGGATACAACACCATAGGATAGTAGGCTTTGATAGTTTGAACCAGTTACATCAGTAGAGCCCATTAACTCAGGCACAGCCATTAATTTTAAGTCATGCTGGTATATATTATTCTCATTCCCCATAGATGTTTTTCTGACCTAGTAGTGGCAGTTTCAAAAAAGGGAGCTGTTGGGCAGCTTTTTGCACACTGTGTAGATACACACTAGAATAAACAAAGCACAGTGTAATACATATTATTGGCTTGCCCAGCATTTTTGATTTCTTAGGCATGTTAGTTGCAGTTCTGCAGTGTGAGACACTAGAAAATGAATTTGTTTTAACAATCCACTCCAGTAAACATATTCATCCAGGAGAGAAGATAGCTACATTTAAAAAGCATTCCTTCCACAACTGTCTCAAATAGTCCTTTGAATAGTGCTGTGATCAATGGCAATGAGGGTGTTTACACTGGAGAAAGACGCACTGAAAATTGTTGTTCTGGTGTGTGTCTTAGTACCAAGATTTTGCAGGGCAGGAGGCAAGCCATGCATCTGCGTTGAAAGAGCAACCTCACAATTTCTGTAATTTATTGATAACTTCTGAAACCCCCATCGCTGAATATGTAAAAGGTTCCGAGTCGATAAGAGTAATGTAGACAAGATGTAATTACAGATCAAAGTTCCTAATTGAAAAATTTTAAAAAATGTTTGAGGACAGCAATAAAGTTAAATATACACTGGTGATCATTGTGAAGAATCTCTTTTCCCTTTCTGGTCCCCTAAAACAATTACTACTGGGAATTTGCAGTGGTTTCCATGTGAACAACTTAATCTGGTTCATATTTTGACAGTAAAATTGGGAATCTTTTTTTAACTTCAAAATTTGGACCGTCACTGAACAATCTGCATGCTGTTAATGTTGTTCATTTATCTAATTAATAAGAAACATGGTTGTGTCAGTAGAGGATCAGTGGCACAAAGAACAGTATCTCATAAAAGAACAAACATTGGCATCACAGCTTCAGTGAAACATGTTTTAAACTATTACAACTTTACATTCTCAGGGGGAATATTCACTGCCTACGTTTAAACATCTAAACATTTAGATGCGTAAATTAGGAGGCTTGTCTCCCTAGATGCCTTGCATAGTTGAAGAAGTGAGAGAGGCTCCTCCAGAGAGCAGTTCAGACTGTTAGTTAGGCTTCTGCTGTGAATCCAGAGGAGAGGAGCCTCTAGAGGAGCCTCCTCTACCATCTAGAGGAGCTTCTTCAACCTTGAATGCCTTTCTGTGCTATTTGCATCTTTTCTTCAGGAACTAAACTGACTTACCTGGTCTCCACCCCTCAGCACTTGTTCTTGCCTTCTACTTTACATGTCACTGTCTCTTGGGCTACTACAGGGGTTAATGTGGTGGTGCAGCCAGCTAGGTTGGTGAAATCATCTGAGTTGAAAGGAACCCTGCAAAAGAAGGTGTAACTTTTATCCTAGGTCATATCTCTGATTTTTTTAATTGCATGACCTTTTAAACAGGTCTGAGGAAGGGATGAGCATTAGCAAGGGACAGAAATGCACTTTTGACCTCGGGGACCTATTTGCCAAGAGTGCCACCAAGAAAAAGATAGTTTTCTTTCTTTACCAAGAAAAAGAAAAGTGTAACTTTAAGGTGTAAGTTAAGGAGACCAAGTCTTGTATCAAAGCATCGTTCTGTTCAAGCACATGATTTTTATACCATTGCAGTTTCAAAAATGTCATGGAAGTTTATTATGGTTTGCGTCCCTGTAAGAAAAATATAATCTAGCTATGTATCTCTGTTATCCAGGTAAAAGTGGTCATAATTTAAACAGAATTATTTATAGGATTTACAAATGTACCATGAAAAGGTACGCCAAACTTTATAAATAAGCCTAGAAGCATGGTGTTGCCACTAGCATAGAGCAGCAGCTGCAGTCAAGTTGGAGTAGCTTAAGAAGTTCCTCACCCATCAGCCAAGGGCTGCTGATGTTTCAGCAGACATGCTGGTGCAGTGTACCTACCTTTAATAGTTTACAGTGCAGACATCTGCTTGTAAATTAGTTGTCTTAAGTTCTTTTCAAAATCAGTGGAAAATCTGGCCTTTTAGATGGTGCTTTATATGACCCGCACGAGATGCTCAGATATGAAATACCTACATTTGGGCAGCTGAATCCCACCTCCAGGCTGAGCAGCTGTTCCTTGGACATGGAGCACTGCTGACTCCAACAAGCAAGGTTCAACTGCCCTGTGTGCTGACCTCTAAAACCACCCAGGCTCAGCTGCTAGTGTGTCACTAAAGATTAATTTTCTGATTATTAAAACTCATTGCAATTCAGACAGACTTGGTGCTACTGGTGTCCACCCCCAGGATACTTTTGCAGTCTCTGGCAGTTAAGGTATTTTATGTTGTTACAGAATTAACCATCCTGTTATAAAACAATACTCTTTTAAAACAAGCATGTATTAGGAGTGCTACCTACAAACCCAATGAGGCGAGAGAACTATCAGTAGTTTTTAATAGTTTTGCATGGCATCTTGTGCTGCTTTTTAAAGTTCAGTAGTCATCAGGTAGGCATCTTAATAACCTGTGAAGAGATTGTTTAATTATATTTATCTGTGACCTTTCATATCTTGACCTACCTAGTTGCTTCTTTTAGCTGAAGTACTCACCTCTTTCTTGTCATTCTCTATACAAGTAAGAATAAAAACATTTCTAAAGATTTAAATAAGGAAGAAGCTAAAATCCATAAGGAAGCATAGCTGAAGCTAAACTTTTATGTGCTAAGCTGGAGTTAAACCTATACATGCTATTGTCTTCCTGTATGCATTTCTCCATTCAAATAATTTTTCATGTCACCTTAAAAGGAAAAAGGAGGGGAAATGTTGCAATTAATTTTCATGTTTGATGCATTTTAAAATGTAGTGAATTTACAAAATGAGCCTGTTGTGTCTTAACCCCAGTAGGCAGCTCAGCCCCACACAGCTGCTCACTCACTCCCCGGCCAGTGGGATGGGAGAATCAGAAGGGTAAAAGTGAGAAAACCCATGGGCTGAGATAAAGACAGTTTAATAGGTAATGCAAAAGCCATACAAGCAAGCAAAGAAAATTAAGGAATTCATTCACAACTTCCCACAGGCAGGCAGGTGTTCAGTCATCTCCCAGGAAAACCAGGCTCCATCATGCTTAATGATTACTTGGGAAGATTAACATCATCACTCTGAACATCTCCCCTTCTTCCTTCTTCCTCCAGCTTTATATGCTGAGCATGACATCACATGGTCTGGGATATTCCTCTGGTAAGCTGGGGTCAGCTGTCCCCTCTGTGTCCCCTCCCAGCTCCATGTGCACCCCCAGCCCATTGCTGGTGGGGTGGGGTGAGAGGCAGAAAAGGCCTTGACCCTGTGTAAGCCCTGCTCAGCAGTAACCAAAACATCCCCATGTTGTTACTGTTTCCAGCACAAATCCAAAACACAGACCCGTACCAGCTACTGTGGAGAGAATTAACTTTATCCCAGCCAAAATCAATACAAGAGCCTTAAGTCTTCACATCCTTTTACAGTGTAGAAATACCTGTATGATGAGGGTACCCACGCATAAGAAGATATAAGATTGAGGTTTCCATAATTACAGGTTACAAAAGAAGAACAAAAGTTATTAAAATAAGTTGTTCCAAGTGCACAGGAGAATAATATTCTATGGATTTCTCAGGATGGGGAAGGTGATCCTGTGTTCTTTCTCGTCGTCATCTTTTATCATTTTTATTCTGGGTTTCTGTTTTGCTCAGCTACCAAAAAATCCCCCTCCTACTGAGACAGTCCTTGGGACCTTTCTACCTGATGAAAGCAGTTTCCAGCACCACTGTTCAGTGCAGTGTTGGCTGATATGGGCAGGCAACCTATGCCATTATTTGCAAGTGTCTGCAAAGTCTGTATCCACACAAGAGAGGGAGCAGTTTTCCATCCCAAGCCTCAGTGGTGCATGCTGGTGCACACACAGGATGCTTAGGGCTACTCCTGACTGCTCTGTTCACGCCACTCAGCCCTGTACCCTGGATCTCATATCTGTGTACCCTGTGGTGTCCATCTCTGCCCAGTGCAGAACCTGCAGGAATAGTGTTGGAAGACAGCATGGTTCTTGGGGAGCCAAATATAATGTTCTTGGCCTCGTTGCCATTTGGGGAGAATCTCGAGAGTGAACTACTCAAGATCCATGCCTTATCTTGAATGCATAGGATGTACCTGAAGAGGTCCCCAGGGAGAAAGCTACAATTCAGCAGAGAGGACAGTTGGGTGCTCAGGCTTTCTCCCATGACCTCACTGTGGGACATGGTGGTGACATTTCCTCAGTATCCAGTTTTAGTCCTGTGATGGGATGAGTCCAATATAAACACACACATTCATATAGATTAGCTGAGCATCTGCTATTGTACGCAGATTTTGGAAACACATGTGGTTAATATAATATATTGGAAGCAACTTACTCTTTCGTACATACTGCTGAAATAAAGCCACTTACATTCCTGGTTAGTTACTTGCAACTTGGCAGAGCTTTGGCTGGTTCTTAGATCTAAATATAAAATTTTCCTTCCTGAGATAGCCTACACTTCGGTGATATTCTTAGTAGAAATGCAGTGCAAAAGTGGAATAGATTATGTTAATTGTTGTCTAGGAACTTTCTATCCACTGCATGGGAAGCCCTTATTACAGTTTTAATTAGGCCATATGGCATCTAAATATAATGTGTTAAATTACTAGTGCAGGACAATAAATAACATGATTATGTGTTATGGGTGCCACCTCATACGTGCACAAGTAATTATAGTTGGAATGACTAATGGAGATTTGAGTGTTATATTTAGGAATATATTAGAAAGGACACAATTTGTCATTAAGGATGGTAATTGTCTCATCTCACTTTGCAGATTCAATAGGTGTCCATACTAAGCCAGTCATCTGTGACTGTGTCTGTGATCAGTGGAGAGGAACAGGGACTTCAGAAGATAAATGGCCCCTCCTCTCTCAGAAAAATATTTTCAGAGGACTGCATCTCAAAATCTCACACAAACAGAAAATCTTCAACAACATCTGTTTGGGGAGAGAAAGAACATCCAGGAAGACCTGGTCACACATTGTAACCTTTCTCAAATGAATTTCCAAGTCTTCTCTGCTTCAGTGAATGATCATCCATAGTGAAATTTTGATGGTGTTTATTTAAGCCTTTTTTTATGTTCCAGTGCTCAAAGTTTCACCATTTCTCTAGGCAGTCTATACCAATGCTTAATTTTCCTTAATCCTGGACTGTTGTCTAGTGGTTTAATATAAACATCCTGTGCTGCAATTTATCCCTATTGCTTCTTGCTATTGTTCTAATAGACATAAGCAAGTTTATTTGATTCTTTTTCACAATTACTTTCCACATATTTAAAGATTCCCCTGCCCCCAGATTTTTTTCTTCTTGATATCATTTGCCTCTTTACACAACTAAAGTACCAGTAAAGTGATATTAGTAGGATTTATGTAGAGTTAAACCTTCCCTCCCCTAGTCCTTCACGGCCCCCAGCAACCTCAGTGGTGCGCAGATTCCGTGATAGCACTGATCTATCTTGCTGCACTTATGGTTGTGACACCCTAATGCTGTTGGTCTCAGCCCTGGCTAATTTCAAGTGAGCACTCCCAGGTCCTTCCTGGTAAACTGAGGAGGGGAGAGGGTTAAGTGTTTGGTTGTTTGTCACTTTTATGGACACTAGCTGGTTTACAGCTTTCCATGGCATGGTGTCCACACTCAGAAGTGACAGTTTGGGGGCTTGTTAGCCAGTGTTTACAAGCATAATGTAGTTTTTGACTCATATCTGCCTTTTTTTTCATGTGCCATTTTCACTGACTTTCCATGCTTTCTAATTTCTTTACACTGATACTGTCATACTTTCCACAAACTGTTCAACAGAAATTCAGCCATTTTGTTTGAGTGTACTGAAATATGCTTAAGGATCTTGTGAGTTATGCTTCACACAGAACATGTCACAGAACTATACATTATACCACAAAGTTGTTCTTAACATGCTAATTTAAAACATATTTTTCTTTAGATTAATTCATAAAGGGAGAGGAAGGAAGATCTTTAGCTCCAGACAGCACTTGCAATAGAAATCAGTTATTTCTGTACAGCATCTTTCCTTTGAAATATCACTAAATGATTTCCAGAGAGAGGAAGAATGTAATTTAATGATCCCTTGCACAGCTCAAACACCTTTCATCAGAGCATCTCAAAGCATTTCAGACAAGCCTCAAAGCTTGTCTGTTTTTCCCCAACTATTTCAGTTGGCCTAATAAAAGATACTGTCTTCCTACACACATTGTATTGTTTAGCACTCAAAGCATTATCATACTTGTTTTACAGATAACTAAAAAGGGCACAAAGAATCCACATAGTTTTATTTGAGACAGTGAATCTGAGGTGAACTCTGTGGGGTCTGGTTTTCCCTGAGTCTCCAGGATGTGCAGAATACATGTTCTCAGATTACAGACAGACATGTAGAGTGGAGTCTTCATTCCACTTACATCAGTGGCATTGATCTGAATAAGGTTGAAATTGTGTCCTAGCTTTTCTAGCTGCTGCCTGCCAAAGTCAACTTCAGGCCTGTGCATCCTTCCCATCTTCTGCATTACTGTTAGTAATGGAGGTTCTGTCACACCATGCCTGCCATTTCCCCCTCAAGAAGTGATCAAGACAAGTCTAAATAAGGAATGAGAGACTCCAGCAACAGGAGGGGGGTCTCTGCACAGTGAATGTATGGTGTGTGGTTAAAAGTCTCCCTGCAGTCACTACAGATCTCTGCATCTGCCTGCATGCTCTCTGTGCTGACAAAAGGAGCTGTACTAAGAGCCTTTTGGACAGGCTTTCCCTGACCTGGATGTATGCTGTCCTTGCTCATGAGTGTCCCAGGTTGCAAATATGCTGCTGACACCATCACAAAAACCATGTTGGGTCTCTGTTGTCATGTCTGACCTTTTTAATTAAAGGACAGTCTAACCATTTTGAGAAAATCCAGCAATCTCTTTCCAGCTTCATTTTCACTTAATTAAGACTGTGGATTTGGACATACAGCACCAAATGCATCCAAGGAAACTGTTGTCTTAAGGAATTAAGAGTCTCAAAACAATGATCATTAACTCTTTTTATATAATGAATGTCGAGTATGCACTTGTGTCAGAAGCCATATTGTACAACAGAAATACAAACACTTTAAAATACAGATTACAAAAAGGAGCACAAAGAGAGAGAATGCCATATACAGATGTCTTCTGCTATTGAGGATAGATGAATATGGTCCTGATGAGAAAGAAAGTATGTCTTCATTTTCACTCCCTGTACTGTCCATTCATCCCTTGGTACAGGGGTTTTCTCAAGTTTTATGGGGGTGCAGCTTGGGTGGCTAGTCTTAGTATATTCTTGTTTATTTTCAAGCAAAATGATCACTAAATCCTCTTGCTGTGGGGCTAGACTGAGAATAGAAAGCTCTTGCCCATCTGGCATTTGTTATCTTTAGCTGCCTTTCCTCTTTTGTCAGTATTTCAGGTCATGGATAAGCTAGAGGAAAAAAGAAAGTTTTTCATACCACCAGTTTCAATTTGAAGGTAAAGAATACCAAACAGAAGAGGTGTCAGACTAATTGCTAGGCTTACAGAAACATTTTCATGTCTTTTTGGCAAAATTAAATGCTGGCGTTTCTATATACATCTTGTATTATGAGCCACTTGCAAATCTTTATATCTGATCATTCTCTCATTGTGTTGGAAAACAATATGTGAGAGTTTCTTTCCATACTAGATCTTTGTGGGTAACTTGCTAGTAAACTAATTTTACATGACTCAGATTTAAATAATAAAAAGGCTTAACTCCAGTCTGAAAAGAGTTTATTGTTCACAACTGTAGCCTAGAGACAAACTCCAGCACCTCTGGGACTCGGCTGAGGCAGCAATTAGGCAGCATTTTATTGTGATGCAGTGAGTGCGCAAAAGATGAAGCTGGACTACTCTCAAGAGCTTAGAAACAAAATTGGCTTCCTGGAGAGAGAACATAAGAAATCTGGCAACCTAAAAATATTTAAAGAGCTTAGGGCTCCCAGGGGAAAATTTCAAGCTATTGAAGAAGAAAAGACTGAGCATTTGCTAAGATTAAAAAAAAAAAAAAGGGGGGGGGTACATGAAAAATGACAAAGTGGGTTTTTTTTAACTGTAGCATTTTTCAAAGGGGGAAATATAATAAACCTGAAATCAATCAGTAACACAGACTTCAATGCAGTGTTCCAAATCAAACAGCCCTGGCTTGAAAACAGGAGTCAAAAGAGATTTTTTTTTCATTTCAGAATTTTAAGGGCTGGAGGCCAAGAAACCATTGAATGAGGTGAAAGGTCTAGGCTAGAGGGCATCTTGAGCAAGTCTAATGAAGTCATGGTTGCTTCAGTAGCCATGTTCCCGAAGGGTTTTGCTGTGTCTGTCACTGTGTCTCTGTTCCTCCAAATCTGGCTCCCTGGCCTCTGCAGTTACATGCCAGAGTGTGCTCCACCAGGCACCCTACAAAGCCCCTTCTGCAGCCCCAGAACATGTAGCATCCCTGTGTCAAAACACAGCCGTACAAAATGTGATTTATCTTGCCCGTTGTTTGGTGTGTGTTGTGCAGGCGTTCACCTGGAAGCTGGCTATGCCTGACTCCATGTATTATCAGCGGGGAGCAGCAGAAGCTCATGAGGCAAAGTTGAGCTCAGCTGAGTGTAAATTTCTATCTTATGCCAAAAGTGTCTATTTCTCTCTGACTTAAAATGGCATCCTAAGGTGACTAACTCCCAAATGGACACCTACCGCCGAAACATCTACATTTGTTCAATGAACTCTACCCACATAACTGGCATCACCCCAGTGCACACTCTGTTTTAGAGGGTTCTCTGGTGTTTTCAGGCCCTGCCTTCATGCAATATGTATCTAGGACTAAGATTAATTACCTGGAACAGATCCATTTATGTCCCAACAGTAACTACAGGGTGCAGAGTGTTTACCTTGTTGTAGGCTCTTCTCTTACTTGCCACCATTCCTCTGCATTATGCTGACAACCCTGTCCTGTATCACCCCTTGAGCCAGGTTTGGGGGCTGAGGAATGGCTGTCAGTAAGGAGGGAGGGTTGGGGGTCACCACAGAATTGAAATGAAGGAGGCTGGTGGAGGGAAAGAAGCAATGCAGTGTGAGGAAGGGCCAGGATGCTTTATATGCAGCGTAATAGCAGCCCAATCTGTCTCTTGGGCAACCGCAAGGCAGTGCAGTTCAGTCCTGAGCTCTGTGTGCATTAGGCAGCTGAGGAGCAGATCACTCAAGTTCTCCACCTGGGTCTTGTGCTGCACTGCAGGAAGAGGGAGCATGCTGTGTGTTATGTCTCTAACATGAAATGAACTCAGCCACACACATCCTACCTGCATGGGGTATTACCACCCTGCCTCAGCCATACAACTCCAGTTGTATGATTTCATATGTCAGAGGCAAACCCATCAAATGACAAAAGAAAGCCCAAGAGATGTCTGAAGGATTTCTGCCCCAAGGGCAGAGCCAGGCAACTGATCAAAAAGGAAAGTCTTGCTCTGGTCTTCTGTACCTGAGTAAACTTCACTTGCACAAATTTTTGATGCCTCTGTTGACTCACAAAGCTATGCGTAGGCATAACAAGTAAATGATTTTTAAATAGTCCCCTGACGATTACCCATTCAGTGCTGAAGGTACTCAATTTCTTCTCATAGTCCCAAGGCACCCCTTTCATATATTTAATGTCATAAGCTTCCCATGCTGTTGTTGTATTGCTAGTTTGGAAGTCTTATTATCTCTGGCTGCAATTTCCAGGGCAGACAAGGTTTGCTGCTGTTATCACTATTCATCAGTCTAAGGGCCTGATGCAAGTGTGCTACCCAGTGTCAGAGGGCTTTGTTGAGCCCTACTCACAGGGACATACATATTGTAAAGCCACCTTGCTCATCCTGCACTTAGTTATTGGTAAATTGCCCAGAATTCATCTTTTTTGTTTGTCAGCAATTAGGGTTACGATAAACAGCAGGGAAAAGGACAGCATTATCTTCTCTGAAATGCACCAGAGTAGCAGCCAGTTTCTGGTGACACCATTCATAAACCAGGAAGCAAAGTGCTGGCTGGTGTGCAAATGTAACAGCAAACACAGTGTTCCCTGGAGAGGCTGAGCTGTAATGTGCAGAGACAATGTGGGGCAGTTCTGGATGAGCAGAGGACATGTGGATATCAGTGTGCTGCAGACAGCTGTGGGTCTGCTATGGCTTGGTGCAAGGCCAGATATGTGCTAAAGGCATTTCCTGCTTCAGCATTCTCTGCTAGGAGCATGAGACACACTTTCTATATATCCAGAAGACCTAGGATAAATGCAGTCACATCTTCAGGAGAGGGCGACTTGGACCATATACCCAGGACCCTATGTCCAGGACCTGTGTGGAAGTGCTCCATGGTCACTGCCATATCAGTGATAAGGGTCAGTGCACACTGCATGGCACCCCATGATGCTGAAGAGGACACAGTGCTGAGGACCTGTGCAAATACACCCATCTCACGCCTGACCTGCTTTGTGCTGGAGATTCTGTCACTTTGCTGAAGTGGTGCAGAGGAGAAGGAGCGTGATGGAGGTTGGGTTCAGCTAAACATGGCAAGGCACAGCCTGGACTATGAAGGGAGGTGGGTATATCTTAAATGAGTTTGTTGCTGACAGGACAATCTGCAGCCCCATAGTCAGGGAGGGCCTTATGGTAGGAATCCAGAGCCATGTGCCCTTCTGCAATACACCCTTTGTTGCTGGATGAGCATCCACAGGCAAAGCACATATTGCAGCAAGGCTTGCAAGAAGCAGGTATAATCCCTTGTCATATTGCTAGGTGACAAGGAAATAAATGCTTTTATGCCTACCAACATGTGACTAACTTGTCAGTTATGTAACCCACTTGTTCACGCTGTTGTCAGGATCCAAAGACCTTACACAGCTTCTTGGCCTTCAGAAACCCTAACAATCTGGGCTACATTGCATTAACATGATGCATACCTATGGAAGGGTTGGACAATCTTCAGTGAACTCTTCTTGTGGCAATATATTCGCTTTTCTCAGGTTAGCTCAAATCTGCAGTATACAGTGATTTAAATACAAGAAGACCCTTGAAAGTATTTTAATTTTAAAGTTGCATATTTAATAAACAATTCGCCTAAATCATAGCTTGTCTTATTGTAGAGATGTGATAGGGGATCAGATGTGCGAAGTGTCAGATCAGGAAGGGTTAGTTTAAGACACACATCACACACTTTAGAAACACCAGTAGCACTTTGTATCCTTGTTGAGATCTCACCAAGGTGCTCTCAAAGTGTTCTTCAAGCAAGCATTTGTGCCTCTGCTGTAGGAGATATCAGTATTATTCCCATTACTGATAGGAAAGGTTAAAACAAAAGGGACATGGATTTGTCTCTTGTCAGTGGCAGAGCTGGGATTGGATTTACCTGTCCTGATTTTTTGCTCTAAGCACCAGCATTGTTTCTCAGGTGTTATCTCAGCCAACCCTTCACTGATGAACAATAGGGCAGGAAGCAGAGTAAACCCTAATGAGGCCAGTGTTCATCTCAAATTAGATCAATAGTGATGGAACTTGAGTAGTTGGAAATTGCTACAGCTTGACACCTCAATAATGTCAGGAAGATCAAGAGCTGTACATTTTGGTGAGGAAAGAGGTTCTCAGGGCAAAACTCAGACAAACTAAAATCAGGCTAATATCTGGAGAACTAACTTCTGATTTTGGTATCTGTTTATCTACTCTTTGTGGTATAACTGAGTTTGATAAATGTCATTACTTGGTTTACATTTATTTTATTTTGTACATAGAAATCCCAGCTAATCCCAGTGAACTGTTGTTCACTAGGTGCTCTGAACACACAGGTCATGGCCCTGAGACCTTCCTGAGCAGCCGATGCATTAAACCTAGGCAAGGACATGGCAGAGACAAAGGGACTTGCCTCAGAATTGAGGTGACACTGCATGAAACACAGCCACCAGTGCCTCTGTAGACATTGACTCACTTTCAGAATTATAGGTTCCAGGGTATGGAGTAGAGGGGGAAGAAACCAAGTGAGAGCCCTTCCCAGGCAGAGAAGAGCCGAGACGAAGTCCTTTGAGTGCCATTCTGGTGAGGAATGCTTTTTCAGCTTCTGTCATATGCATGAGCAACTTCCTTGGAGCATCCCTCTCTGCCATTCTTCTCATCCTCTACTATCCCCACTCCTAGGCAGATGCCGATGCTGTCTGGACATGCCTTGTGGAAATGAGCTTCTCTAAGGGATGGAGGACTGCACGCTGCCTTTGAAGAAAGAGAGGACCAGGATTACTGCTCCCAGAAGAACTGAAATAGCTATTTACCCACAGCAAGCAAATGTAATGTTTTCCTGTTACAGTAGTTGGCAGCATTTCTCTATAGCCCAAACAGTTCTTTCTTATAGGGATCTTTCCTCTTTGCTCTAAGTTTACTAGAGGGAGAGACATATGAACAATTCTGTAATTCAAACACAATATACTGACAGTAAGGCAGGTTTAAACCCTGGGAAACTACTGGGATGGAGTGAAGGAATAGCAGAGTGGGACCCTGAATCAGGAGCTTGAGCTGAGAGGATACTAGTGGCTATGTGCAGAGAAGCGTTGCATGTATGGTGATTTTCAAAGCATAGACTATTTGGAATAAAGTAAGGACATCTCTTGCAGTTTTTTCTGGGCTCATCCAGACATTTCAACTTACTACATTTGAGTGATGGCATGGGGAAATGTGAACCAAATGAGTTAGCTAAGACAACTGCACTTTGAGGCTGAGGTAGCTGAATGAGCTGATATAAAACAGGAGGAGCATTGCATGGAAATACAGAAGAAACTTGTGTCACTGGTCTCTCCAGTACACGGCATAAAGGTCCGGAACACACACGTTTAGCCCAAGCAACTCCAACTGTACTTTATTCAAAATCCCACGTCTTTTATAATACATGGACTCAAGTATCATATTATTGGTTAAGAATACTAACACCCCCTTAAAGCTACTGGTTAATCAGGAATAACAACTGAGGTCCAACCTTTTTTATGGAAATGACCAGGTGCCAGTAGTTTACATTCTTATACTTTGCCGTTCTCAAAACCATTTCCAGCAGTACTGTGAGAGGGCTTTCTCTCTGTCCCAAACTGCAGCAAATATGCCTGATCTTTCTCTGCTGAGGCCTCTGACAGTATGCACAAAGCTGGGTAGCAACTTACCTCTCCTACAGAACTAATTCTAAGCCATCTACTGACCCTGGTTTTCCTCTCCCATTAACATCTTAAACCTCTTTTGCTTCAGGGGAAGGTTAGTGGAGAGGCTGCAGTGGCTTAACCCTGGCAGAACTTGTCTTACTCTGTAGCTTCATCTTAGAGGGGCCACACAAACATGTTTCACAAGGGAAGAATGAGTTCTCCCTTGAGGGAATGCTGAGGGGTCCCTTGTTAAGCTGATTGCCAGTGTTTGCTCCTGTTTTGCCTCATCAGTGTGAGCACTAGGTCCTCTTCTGCACAGTTCCACACAGCTGCAGCACTGGCATGCACCAGACGCTCTCCCCCAAGCCAGGCACCTACCAAATACACTCTCCCATCAGCAACAGCCACCAGCCGTAAACAACAAAGAACTTGATTTTGGACGTAATTTTATTCTTTGGGGAGAGTGTTGCCCATGATGTGGCACTGGCGACTGATTCAGCCAGGGTATAAGCTGCTGTTGTAGCTATAGGCATGGTGCAGCAGGTGTTAAATCTAGTACATGGGTTGCACTGAACACATTTGCAGCTTGGGTGCATAGCTGGATGGTAAAACAGTAAACACCTCAGGCCTGAATACCACAGGAAAACCCCACACTTGCATGTGCATCAGATACGTTTTCCTCATGGCACCATTCTTAACAGATGGTTTTTAAACCCCTTTTCTCTGTGTTCAAAGGAGCAGAGGAATGCTTGCATCCAATGTGAAGGCAGTGGCCTGCCCTGACCTCCCATGGCATTTGGGGCAGTTGGCGGACACTGCAGAAGCTGCAGTGCACAGCCCTCTGACTCCTGGGGGCTCAGCCCACGCCGATGGCAGAAAGGCCAGCATTGCACTTTCCTGCTTGGCACCCCTGGCCATCTCCTTGTGCCAGCCCCGGTGTCCACCCAAGCAGTCGGCCAACTCAGCAAACTGAGCCAACTGAAAATTAACCTTACCAAAAGGGAAAAATCAGGAGGGGAGGATTGCACCGAGACCAATCAGCCCCTGGCACCGCAGACCCTACAGCCAAAGGAGCACAAGTGTCACAGAAGGGGAGAGCTGCCTTTTGGATGGAGCCCAGCTGTAGGTCAGTTTAGGCAGCTGAGAAACCGCACAGCCCCTGTGCTGCCATGCTCACCAACAAACCTCGCCGTGGAGATCTTCACTGTCAGTGTTTGTGTTAGGAAGCCTGGAAGATCCCCAATGGATCCAGCCACTTCCACGATTCGTGTCTGAGGCCTTGAAGATTTAATACCTATTTTCCCAAGCAAGAGAAGAGCAGATTCTCACGGCACATGCAGTGTGAGTGCCCTGCGAGGGTGATTTTGTGTCATCCCACTAGAGGAAGTGCCTCAGGGCAGAGCTGGATCTTGTTCTTTTGCAAAGCAGGAGGCATAAATAGTTGATAGAAGAACAAAAGAGGACAGCTATGCCAGGGTATACACCAGGGAAAGTGAGAGCCCAACTTAGCCTTACGGCTTGCCTTTTGAAGAACCACACAAAATTTTGGATGTTTTTACAGTAGTGTAGCAGCAGTGATGGTGTGAGGCTATAAGCGTGACAGAGTTTATAAAGAGATAAAGTCTACCAGTTGACCATGTTGTAGTAAGGAGACATATAAGCTCTTCTTCAGGACTGTTTTAGATTTGAAGAACTTATCTCTCTGAAAGCATGTTTTGCCTAGGAAATAAGTTGGTCTAATAAACCTCTTTTCCACCAGTCTTGCCCCACTGCAGAGTACCCACTGAAGGGTACCCTTCAGGCAAAAGTTTCAGCAGGAAATTCAGTTCTCACCCTTGAAACATTAACTCATAGACCCACATTGTTAAAGGCACATCAGAAGCAGGAGTGCAGTGCAGCCAGTTACATACTGAATTAATTCTTCTTCCTCTCTCTCCCCCCTGCCAGGCACCACCACATGCCATCTAGCAAAGTAACAAAGAATGCTGCTGGACATATCCTGCACATGTAGGCTACATGTATCGTATTAAACCATGAAATGATGCCTACTGAAGATAGCAGGCTCTTTTTTTCAAACTCCAGTTATTTGTTTTAAGGTAGCTACCCTAAGGAAATGGCCTTTCCCAGCCTTTGCTGTTATGTAAACTGGGGCACTTATCAACCACTGCTGTGATGGGATTGATATGAGCAGAAGACAAAATTTACACAAAAATTGCTTAATACATAGTAAGCTTGAAGAGGCCTGTAAGGTATCTGTTGCCTAAAATACTTCCTGGCTTAAAGGTAGATGCTGTTTCAAAACTAACTTTATCACGGTGTAACTGCAGCCTGGAGTGAGCTGAACTCCTTGCCCCTTGAAAGCCACATTCCTCCCGTTTGCGTGGCTGCAGCCTGTGCTGCAGAGCTGAGGAATTCCCATGTCCTTCCTGCTTCGGGCTGTTGTGCTATAGCTGCAGCCAGAGCTACAGGAAGTAATGCCAAACACACACCCTCCCTTTGTGCTTTAGGAACCTTACAAAGGCAGCAAACACTTGTCTTTTGTCAGCAAATAAAGCACAGAGTGTTGATGCGTGGAAAAACTCCAAAACTCGTGAGTTGTAAAGTAGGTTTGTTTATTCCAGTGCTGGGCTCATGGGGTATCGCTCCTCCAAAGACATGTGTGCCGTCAGCAGCCTTTGTATATATCCTCTGAACAGTTACATATGTATTAAGTTACACAATACGCCTATACATATTCATAACCTATCCCAGCTTCGTATTATAATGAGCTCGAAAGTAATGTCCATATGCCCGCGCTTGTGCAGTGCCTCCTGGTGGTCGTGGGCCGGGGTCTCTGGGATGTAGCAAGGAGTCTTCATCACAGTGGCTTTCTTTGAACTCTCCTTCTGGGCAGGCATCCCAGGTTAGCTTGCCCTGGCCAAAACCACAAGCCTGATTCTTGCTGGCTCGGGCTGGTTCTAGGGTCTGAAAGCAGGATCTTTGGTCACGGTTTCTCCTTTTTATCAATGGCCCTGCATCCTCCCTTACATCTTTCTTTTCTGCTTGTCAAGCACAGTAAATGTTAGGCAAGCAATATCTAGCAAGCAGCAGCAAAATTTAGCAATATCTGTGATCAGCAATTAAATCTTTAAGCTCCAAGCCCCCTGTATCAGTGTAAGACACAGAAGATTTATAAGTGTACTGTCCCAGCACTGCGTGCTTGGATTTACCCTCACTCAGATCCCATTTACTTTAATAGGGATGTTGCTACTAAAACCTGGCACGACATTTAAAATATTTACCCCATGGAGAGCAGATAATCTGAGATGTAACAAGGTGTCATTTCCTACCAAATGTGCTCTCTGACTATAACCACGTTAATGGCACTATTTAGGGCCATGCTAGAGCAAAGAGCCAATTCACCACTTACTAGCACAGTTAAGCTGTGCCGCCATGTGAACTAGTAGGGTTCTCATTGCTGTCATGCTGATATTTGTCAGATAGGAAAAAGAAAAATAAATTATAATACCAAAGTTGGAACATCAGGCATCCTTGTGTGTGACTTGCTTTTCTTATTTTCTTCTTTTAATCCTCAGGAGAAAACATTTTTTTTCTTACAGTCCAACTCTCAAGTTTATTAGATTTCTATGCGTGCCTCAATGATGCTCCTCACAAGTGACCACCACAGATGACATGGTGGTTCTAGAGACTATGTTGAGATTGGCAGAAGGGTGCTTCATATCAGGAATTCTGCTTTCCTTTGCAAGAATGTCAAAATGGTACCTAGCCTTTCATTTTGCCATGATTTTGCCCATTCTGGTGTGGATATCAGCAGATTTTACTCTGTCATTTGCAGGAGCTGAGTTCACTCACCACATCAACTACCCCTTGCTCAGTTCCGAATGAAGGCACATCAGCACAGCACAGCACAGCTTAAAATCTCTGAAGAAGCCATCAAACCCAGCAGTCCACATGAAACTGTAGCCTTTCTCCTGCCCAGACTAAAGTGGTGCTTGATTGACTCTCCTTGTCGGTGGAGAAGGAGACTTGTTATGAGATGTATTAATGACTGTGTTGGGAGGGATTAACCACAGTCCCGCACCTTGAAATGGCTTCAGCTTGATTTCTTATGGAAATGAGGGCAGCTGTATACATATATCACAGTCTCTGCTTTTCTGCATATCTGCCCTTCCTTCAGTAACTTCTGAATTCACTGATCAATGTCAGTAATCTGTAACAGAGGAGTAGCAGTCTTAAAGATAATAGAGTTGCTAAATGTTCATTAAAAATGGCCATGAACTACAGGAGAAAGAACCTATTGTCATTTAAAATACCAATGTAGCTCAACACTAACTTGTCCCAAAGAATCCCTGCTGAGGAGGATATTATGCAAACTCTTTTTTTCTTCCCTACACATGTGTTTAGTAGAGCAGGATCCAGCCCTAAAACCTGCAGTTTCTTTCTAGATTATTTCTAAGGTGGAATCCCAGATACATTATTGCATAGATAATTAACCTTCAAACACTAATGAGTTCCTTCAAATACGGTACAAGGCATCACAGAGAATGTGCTGTAACATCCTGCCAAACGAAGGAGTCTATTCAAAACTGTAATGGGATCACTAGCAGGGTTGCCCAAAACACTCATCGAGTGGGATTAGAAAAGTTCACTTTGGTGTAGGATACGGTGGTAGCATCCAAACAGTTTTCATCAGGTCCTTACATGGAGCTTGTTGGGCTTGTTGCTCTTGCTGTTCACCCATTTTGTACTCTAATCCCATCCATTTTATGCGTGCTGGCATGGCAGCAGCAGCAGCATCTCTGTCTCAGGCAGTTTGCAGGGAGGAATCGCCTCACTTTGCAGTCCTGCCCCACAAATACAAGAGAGCAGAGCCTCGAAGCACTGATTGAGCAGGGAGCTGACATAGCTTCATCAGGAACCCAAACCCCCTTGTACTGTGACACAGAGAAGGGGTGGGAGTGACAGGCGTTCCCTGCTCATCCCTGAGCCCAGAACGACCACTTGAAACAGATGTCTGTGTGAAAAAGGCCTCACACCTGCCAAACCACCAGCCTCAAGCTTCCTTCCTTGTTTCTTCAGGCCTCAGAATAATAACATCATTTGTGCAATATGTACTGCAGCCTGTGGTTTTCTCTTGTCCCTGTACACATGCCATGGAACCTCCCCAGTGCAAAAAATCAGAGAGCAAAACCTTACAAGATCAGAGAAAAGAGGTGAACAGTGAAGCAATGTGCACTCTGCTCAGCTGGGTTCACTTGTCAACACCAACAAAAAAGGAGTAAAAGCATGGGTCAGTGTTGCAAACCTTGCTGGAGAGGCATTTGAATCTGATAAATACTACAAACACCTCATTTGCACATATACTGCAGAACACTAAACTAGAAAAAATAACCCGTTAACAGAAAAGTCACCTTGAATCGGAAACTTTCAAGATTTCATTTTTAACTGCGGTGAGAATTTAGCATTTTATTGCTGCTTTGCTTTTGGTTCCTGTTTTTGCTAGTGTTGAGAAATGAGGTGTCTTAGGAAGCCACATGGTATGTAACAGGCAGGAGCAGCCTGTATACAAAGGAAGGAAGATGATGCGGCAGAACATTGTTGAGGACAGATCCTGTTTGTACAGGGAGCTGGAGAACAGTAAACCAGAACAGAGCAGGGATGCAGAATTGAAAGGAAATCAACCCCAATGCTCCTGAATCCTGTTTGCGTGCAAGAGTCCACTAGAACCACCAAAACAATTTAAAACTCAGGCTTGTCTTTTCTCTGATTTCTTATTCTATAGTGGAGCAGAGAAGAGAGAAGAAGAGAGGGCAGCCTTGCTAGCTTGAATTCCCCTGCCAGTCTTTCCTTCCACTGCAGTCCTGCTGCAGTGACTCCAGCATCTGTCAGACTTGCATCAAAACTGCCCGAGCTGACCAAAAGTTTCTCAACAGTGGTTCCTTGCTGTGTTTTATTCCAGGGACACTTATTTCAGGAACAACTTCTGAAAAAGACCTGACTACCTGTGTGATTTTTTGAGATATATTTAAAAAAAATCTTTTAGCTTATTTTTTTGAAACAATTAACTGATTTGATGAGCTTCAGTTCCTGATAAATATTTGCCTGTTCTGCAGATGCTTTATGTGTAGCAGAGGGAATTGACTTCCCTGCAATATATGTCCATTTCAGGTTACATACTCTTGTTAGCCCTTTTGAAGCACAGCCACTTAAGGTCATTACAGTCTCTAAATAAGTGTCTAATATGGTTTTCAATAAACTCATCTTTCAAAGTCATATCAAACATCTTGATAACAGCACATCTTGTCCCTGGATGGGATTAGCCAGTGAGTAATCTGGTGGTGCAAGTGTTTGGGTTTTTTAAAATTGCTTCAAGTGGTTTATGGTCAAATTTAGAGACCAATACACACAAATCCTGCATCCAAACCCTAGCGTTTGTAGTTGCTTTTTGCTTGTATGTAACTTTCTTTCTTTTGTGTGAGCAACTTTGATGCACTGACCAGCTTCCTGCAGTAGGCGGAAGAGACATTCTTAACTGTGTCTCCAAGCTATGTCAAGAGTTTATCAAAGTTGCTGACTCCTAAAATTCAGGCGAGCATGCCACAGCACATACTATAAATGACCTTTTTCTCCTGGCCTGCTGGCTGTAAACAGGCTTGATACAAACATAGGCAAGGAAATCACTATGCTAAGGTGTTTACTGATTTTTGTTGTTAATCTGGTGGTTTGGGTGGACACTGCTGAAGTCCCCTATAAAAAAGGCAGTATATGAAAATGCCTCTCCTATGAAATTTGGATAATCTTAATTGTAACAAGCCAGAGATATTCTAGCCATATCAGAGGTGTCCTGGACCCAAGCAAAGGATAACATGATTCTAATCCCAAGGCACACAAAATGCAGTCAGCCAGTGCTGAGTGGGGAGGGGAGTGAATCACTGATTCAATGAGCTTCAGTTCCTGATAAAATGTCTGGGAGAGGAGTAACCGGTCAGAGATATTTTTCTAGGCATTGAGAGGCCTAGAAAGCCTGTTTCCTTGGGAAATTTCCATGGGCAATTTTGTGGTTTGTGCTTTCCTGTGGATGATGAATGATGTCACTGGATAATTTTGGTCATTCTAATGGCAGGTGCAATATGGGTGGGACAAAGGGAAAGCAAAGGCGGTTAAAATTCCTCCCTTGTTTCAGATATGTCATCTCCTGCTCCTCACAATGTGGCTGCCACCACTTGCTTTCTGTGCTGATGGGGTGAGGTGAGGAGACACTGGAGACAACCAAAGCTCTTGTGCATAGCTGCAGCAAGGTGGGACAGTGCCACGAGCTCCATCAGCTCTCCCTGCCAGGCATGTTGAGGTGCTGTATGGCTAGGAGATCCCCAGACGTAGTAAGGTGCCATGTGACCAGGGGATCTCAGGACTGGCAGGCTTGTGGGCAGGTATGGGCTCCAGGCAGCAAGTTGCCTTCCCATGTGGCCTATATATGAAATCAAGGATGTGTTTGGTATGTACTTGTCCAAGTGATCCCTCCTAGAGGTCCCATTCCATGCCAGGGACACAGGGGATGTATGCCACCCTAGCATGCACACTGTCCCTTTCTAGTACATTCACAACTAGCAGTGAATGACAAACTGTCCATGGGGCAGCAGCAGTGCTGTAAGTTTTAAATTAAAAAAAATGCCTCTGCCCCAGCCCCAGCATGCTTCCCAGTCCCTAAGTTCTGATGTCTGAGTATGCCAGGTGGCATCCCAGGTGGCATGGGAGCTGCAGACGTGGACTTCAGGTAGCCATCAGCATCACAGTATGTATCTGCACGATGTGGGTATGGGAAATGCTTGCCCAGTTCTACCTCTGCTGCTTCAGTGTTGACTAGGCACACTAAAAGCTTCATTGTGGTAAGGAATGTCCTCTCTTCTCACTGTTTTGGTACATTTGTGCAGCCTCTTTGGGTTTGTATGATGCATGTCTGTAAAGGAAACAGGAAGGCGCTGCAAATGGAAATTTCAAGCTGTCAGCAACAGAGCAAACCCCAACCAACTTCCCATAGCATGGGCGTAAAACCCAGGCTGTGTACTTTAGCTTCAAGTGACAGAAGATGCTGAATTTGTATTACAGAGTTTTCTGAAATCAGCAAGTGCTGGAGATAGAGTGAAAGAAATGGCTTTGACTTGGTTGTATCTGTCCCAGGAGAGGGCCCAGGTTCCATCATCCCTTGGCACAACTCTGCCTGTTGCCTCTGAGCCCTCTCTGAGATGCTGTTCCTTAGGGTGACCACCCTTTTTTGTTTGGAGGTGGCTGTGGGAGAGGACCTAGCCATGTATAAAAGCTCTGCTGTGCCACTTGCTGATGGGGGAGAGAACACACCCTGGTCTGTTTTGTTCACAACGTTAATCACAGTGTCACATTTGTCTTTGGCTTCACTAGAAATGTACCAGAGAGAGTTTTAGCCCGTATCTGTATAATGCATGTCCAGCTGCCGTGAAAATGAGTGTGAATAGAGCAGGGGAAAAGGTCTATGATATGAGAGCCTAATATCTGTATTGTTAAATATTTCTGTGTGTACACCATCACCCAATACAGAACTAGTCACCATGAACAGTGCGTGGAAGAGTACAGACTTTATGCTGATCTCCAGTTAATTAGTTTTTCACTCGAGGACTGATGATTGTGTGACCTTGTCCTAGGAAAGAGCCACTCCTACCAGCTATATAATTTCACAAATCCACAAAACAAACAAGTTGCCA
The DNA here is from genome assembly GCA_013390045.1 of Picathartes gymnocephalus. Taxonomy (NCBI): domain Eukaryota; kingdom Metazoa; phylum Chordata; class Aves; order Passeriformes; family Picathartidae; genus Picathartes; species Picathartes gymnocephalus. The sequence goes on from WEKY01037156.1 coordinate 52,814, forward strand.
TTCTGCAAAACCCTCATACCTACAGAATTCTCATTTCCGGTGATATGTGGTTTTCAGGTGGGCAGTGCTGGATTCTTGGATTACTTTGCTGGGCTGAAGGAGCATACACAATACATGTGTATCTGTAAATTGATATAAATCCATCTGAGAATAAAAAATATAGTGGTGAAGGTGTGCAAGTATGAGGATGAGTGAAAATGTGGATTCCCATAGTACTGACAGATTAAAACCAAAATTTTCTAGAGCCATGAACTCTAGACTTGGTAGAATGGACAGAAAGAGGAGAATTTTCCTTGAAAAGACTGGGTAGTTGAATAGGATGAAAGTAAGAGAGCAAGGGGTGCTGATCATCAGAGTGCTTTGCAGTTGGAAAAAAGGATGTGAGCATTTTCAGTCCATGGGGAGATGAATAGAGACAGAAAGCAAATCCAGAATATGTGAAGGTAGAATAATCTTCATATGGCCTTGCTGCAGGGCTTGTTTTCTGTGCTAGTGGTTTGGGGAACTGGTAAAACTGGACTGGGACAGTAAAGGCTGTAATCCGAATTCATCATTTATAACCTGCTCATGTCCAGGTAGGCATGTCCATCCCAGCATTCTCAGATACAGCGAACTGCTGCATTTCACAATCACGGGAAGTGCTTCTCAACTGCATGATCCAAATGTTTTGCAGTGACACATGGTGCATTATATTAACTTGGTTCAGACAATCAGCTTTAAACATCTGAATCTGATTTCTTGATGCTAATTCCTCTTGCTCAATCTTTATTTCAGCTGTGTGGAATTCTCAGACCTTTCTGACCCTGACTTATCGTATCCTGATGTTTTATTGCTAAGTCATTGAGGTTTCAGGGCAGCTGATGTTTCTAAAATGTGCACACCTTTGGTTGTATGCATGGCTGGCACGTCAGACTGAACTTTTCACGTGCTCTGTATATACCACTGTCTGCAGTGCTGTGTGCTCTGCCATTGCACAATTTGGCGTGCTTATCTGCATGCCCCAATAGTGCAGTCCTCCTTAAAATGTGGTTGTTATTTAAAGCTTTTCAAAAGCTCAGCCTCTGCACAGTACAAAACTTAATCTGAGCCTATGTCCACTCCTGTCACTCGTGTACAGGTTCCATCTTTTCCCCTTTTCCTCTCCCATTGCTGCTTGCCACATCCAGACCACATGCTGCTTATACATTGTACAACAGGCATTTCTGCACACACACTTTTGAAAATGTGGCTCTTAGTGCTTTATTGTTCACATGTGTCTTGTTGCTTAAGGCAAGTTTTATCAGTAACAATTTTGTTGTTTACTGACATGTAGAATAAAATGGGTACTGTTAAAATGTGACTGGAGGAGAGTAAAAAGATTTTTGATACACCAATTACACAAATTCTGCCAGCTTTCTGATCATTCTCCCATGCCACCACGTCCCCAAATTCTGTAGTTACCCAAGAATAAAGCAAGATGCTAACATCACTCACGGCAATGTAAGGGCCATTCTGCTCTGCATGAGGCTGCTCTGTGTTGGTAAAGATTCACCAGCACCTCCCATGCTGCTTTGTCTGGTAAGGAAAGAGGATGGGACCTTCTAGCACTCCCTTCCAGCAAGGCAGCCCTAGCTTCTGCTTTAGATCTCCTTTACAGGTCCCCAGTGGCACCTTGCAAAACAGCTACATTCTTCCATTTGGGGAAAGAAAATCCCCTACAGAAATTAGTTTTGCAAGTGGAATCAGGGCTAGGAAAGTCCATGAAGATGCTTCCCTTGCAGGAGCTGAGCTGAGCTCTGGCAGCTCCCCCAGTGCAGACTGGAGCAGACCCAGAGGTATGCAATGATTAGAGAATTAATGCAGGCAGATTCCCTGGGAGCTGTCTTTAGGCCTTTCCCATCACACCTTGCTCCATACCTGTGGTGAGACTGGAGTATCTGCAAACAGATCACGCTGGGTGAAACTCCCAGTAATGTTCCTGGGTGTCTGCAGCAGGGATGGCACAGAGCCCAGCACACTGGATTATTGCCACCCAGGGATTTCCCACACCAGGAAAATCCCCAACTGCCCAAAACCTCTAGTTTTCCACCTGGAGAAACCCAAGACCTGCCTATGGAGATGATAATTTCTCTTACTGGGGAAGACCACAAATGATAGGAATAGACCCTGTGTCTATCAGATCTCCCCTGCCAAAGACAGTGTGTGCTTCTAACACAGACACAGTCCACTACGAGCAGCTACACAGCTCTGCTTGCATCCTGCACATGCAACCAGACACTGAAAACCACCTCAGAACAGGAACATAAAGACTCTTCCATTTCTGTCCATGGCCTACAGCCATGGCTCATAGGGTATCTCATGGCTACTGTTCCACTCTGTGGCTCCCATCACACCCAGTCCCCTCTGCAAGTTAGCAAAGGCAGTGAGGAGACCCAAGGTCTTCTCTTTTCCCTGAGAAGAGGTGGGCAGGATGAGCCAGCTTTGGTTTGCACCAAAATACTAATCATTTTCAGATTTAATTCGCTAAATATTTTGTGTACTGCCCTGTACCAAATTTGAGGTCATTCATTGTTCAGGGGAGGCATGAAGGATACAAAAGAAAAGAATGGAGCAGAGCTCTTGGCAAACTGTTGTAGATTAGAAAGGAGGCAGGTAGGAAAAGAGATGAAGCAAATGCTTAAAAGAGTTATTCAGGAGAAACAAGGGCTTTAAGTGACATTTGAGTACAGGAAAGAAATCAGTATCTGTGATTTCCACTGGTGTTTGGAGTGTTAAAAGCAGAAGTGATTGCTGAAGTCTAAACAGGAATGTGAGGCTGAGCTCTCAGCTTCCTCCCAAACTGTATGATTTACAGGCTTACGTGCAGAAGAGGTCTTATTTTATAGAATTTCAGGCCTTTTTGAAACAAATAGCTTTGTGAGCAGTGGAACTAATGGCTCTTGGTTTCTTGTGGGTCTCTGACCACTCCTTCATAATCACCTCCCTTCTCTCCCCTCCTAAATTGAAATGGCTGCAACAAGCCCCACTCTTCCCTCACTATATGCTCTAAGACCATTTTCTGGGCTGTAGTCAGGTCCATATATGCTGGCTGACCAGCTAATGCATACATGGCCAGCCAGTGCGCACATACTCACTAGCCAGGTGACTGCTGGCTGCATTTCTTTAATTGAGGTTCCTACCGCTCACACAGCAATCAGTTTGCACAAAATTTAGAGAGGAAATCAGTAGCTTTTGAAATTTTTGCCTTTCAGTCCTATGTGAAATCAGGTACAAATTATTGATGGAGCTGGACAGATGGATGGGATCTGAGCTAAAAAGGTTCTGTTGTATTGGCTTTGCATGTACATTTAGGATATTAGTCCAGGTTCTGGAATTCATTTCTCTCTCTCTCTCTTTTCCAGCTATTTTTAAGGTGGATGTGTTCTGTAATTTTTTTCCCCACATAGCACAGAAACTGGCACAGCTGAGAGGTGAGTGAATGCTGGGAGAAGGGAAGAGGAAATCAGGGGATGCTTATGTTGGTGCTGCTGCTGCAAGAAGTGCTCATCAAACGATAGCCTTTCAGATCTGTATAATGTGGATTCCCACACCACCCCACGGAAGAATTGTGGTTATAAATATATGCACAGTCTGAAAGTGCTCAGATACAGGGCAAAAGGAGCTAGAGAAATTAAGGGAAACTGTAAAAATAACCAGCAGAAACAGCAGCCAGTTTTGAAATGTAATGTTTTCTGTCATGGCTCAGCATTTTGGTACTGCCCACATTCTTTGTGTAGATTTCAAGACATCACTTCGCACAGGATCTCATAAGGAAAATCCTGTTTGTGGCACCTCAGTCTCTTCACAGAGTGCACATCAACTCAGAAACACTTTTTCTGACTTACTATACATACAAACCTGGAGCTTGAAAGAACAGATGTATTATCTGGAAAAAAACTTCTTGAGCATTAATCATAGGAAAAAACTTCTTGAGCATTAATTTACAAAATGAGACCTCTAATGGTGAAGCATTTCTTCAGTTAACTATAGATAATTATAATGTGTGAGATCTGTTTTTCCCCCCATGTTCTGTTTAACACTGTTTGTTGGACATGAAAGGAAAAGAGGATTAAAAGGGAGAGATGGTATTGTAAACAACCCTTCAGGGGAGGTGGGAAAACAACAGTAACTCTCTCAAACAGAACACAAAGATGCCCTTAGGAAAAGGTTTTCAGTGTCCTGCATTTGAAAGTTAATGAGTAAATTGATGTCAAATATTGCTTTAAGGACTGACAGTGCCATCTTTAAGATCTCAAGCATGTACCACAACTGAGAAGAGAGAAAGGGAATTTTGTAATGGGAAATAAATGGACTAATATTTTTGGATGCAAAGCTACAAGCAGGTTAGTTCTCATGGGATGTGGGTTTAGTCTGTATTTCCAGGCACTGTGACTATTTTTTTCATTTGCTTTACACTGTCTTTTGATGAAGCACCAATTTTTCTTTCAAAAAGGAAAACAAGGTGGTCTTAGTAAATAATCCTCCTTTGAATTACAGTAAGTCCCTTGAGGAGTATAGAGTTGGTTGGTTTGGGGGTTGTGTAGGCATGTGCCCTACTATCCCCACTATCTTGTAATGCCTCGCCTCACACCAAGCTCAGGTTGCTTGGTCATCTCTGCCCCTGCAGTGTTGCAAGACCACCTTGTACAGATGCCTCCTTCACCCAGAGCTACCTGCCAAGAATCTTTCAAGACCCCATTGATGTCCTTCCAACCTTTTACCCACCCAGGGATCCCAAAACCATAACACCTCTTCCCAGCTGCGTCTTAACCTCACACCTTAGAAATGCATGGGCCACTTCCCAAACCTTTCCTACTCCCCATTTCTCAAAAAACTCCTTTGCCATCACCACAATATAGAGAAAGATCTGCTTACACCAGCATAAGTTGCTAGCCTTAAAAACAAAGAAGAGAGAATCATCTCCCTAAGTTTAGACACACAGACACAAGGGAGGACATGCCCAGCCTTGAGGGAGTGCATCAACAGCACCTCCACTGCCTTATGACTGCTGCTTTCTGGCTCACCTACCCTATTCCCAAGGGTCAGCCACCACGTTCCAGTACTTTCTCAGTGGATAAAAAACACTTAGTTTAACTTTTCTGCTCAGCTGTTATGTTCTAGCTCTTCCAGAGCAACTAAAACCCCAGTCTGCTCACACTCTCATATGAGGCCAGACCCTGCCTCTCAGAGCTACGGGTTGTACTGCTCCTTGAAAGCCTCCCATCCTTCTCCCAGCACTCAGCCTCTTTCCATGAGACATCCTGACCTAATGCAGCATCTACCCTCTCTGCAGGAGACGTACCTGTGCTCCAGCACAGATCACATGATGCTGTGTCCTTGCAAGCTTGAGTACTTCAGTACTTGGACAGAGAAAGGCTTGGCTCCTCTGTGTCAGCTGCCTCTCTTCTAAGGTCATCTTTCAATACATTCCCAGTTTCCTCCCTCTCAGTAGCTTCTGGGTTAGTCTTGAGCTTATTCCTATCTAAATGACAGGCTGCCAAACAGGCACATAAACTTTCACTTGGCTTCCATCAGGGAATGCAGTTTTGATCTGCTAAGAGTATAACTGAGACCAGTTCTCCTGCCCCATCTGTGATGACACCATGTGGGATCAGCTCTGCTGTGCCTTCTCTTTACCCTTTGGAAATAACCAGCAGCAAGAATGCTAGCTTTACACTATCCAAAAGCAGGAACTGTGCTTATCCCACCTTTCATACACAGGTACATACAGACATATATACACTAGCTCTTCTGCATCCTGTCCCCTTTCTGGCATCATTCTGAGCAAGTGGAGCATGAAAGTAGAGAAGCGAGAGGATACTGAGGAGCTCTATGTGTTTATGAGAGAGAGATTGCTTGAACCAGTGGCTGTGTTCTGTGCAATCCCAGCTAACTGGTACCAGGCTCTAGCCAGGCTTGTTGTGACGCTCTTTGGAAAAACTGGCGTTCAGCTTTCGTCTGGCTGATAAAGTTGGTATTGTGATGAAACCAGAAATACAAGTCCTGCTTAACAGCTATGCTGTACCCCAGGTGAGAATACGAACACAGGCTTCTCCCTCCAAATTACAGTGAAACAACCAGGTATTCTCAGAGCAGCCCCGGGTGGCAAAGCCCTGCTTGCTGAGGTACGTGAAGCGTGCACCTCCGAGGGCGACAATACGAGACTGGGGACAGCTGGAGCAGGGGAACACAAACCCATTTGGATAAAGGATTCCCTGTGGTGCAGAACCAAAGAAGAGTTTCAGCACCATGGTTTCCCTAGGCACAAGCCAGGTCATCTTGATGCCTCATTGGATTTGATTCACCAAGAACAGCATCACGTTCAGCACAAGGTAAAGAACAGAGGAATTGCATGGGCAATTTGCAGAGAAACTTGCAGAGAAACAGATGGAAAAGATGTGTGCTCCAATACTACCATGGCAAGCATTGAAGAAAGAGGAAGAGTTTGAAGAGGGTTAGAAAAAAACCTCAAAATTCTCCTTACCACGCATGAGATTAATTGTACAGCAAGGTTAAGTCTGGCTCTTTTCAGTGGGAGGAGGAAACCTCCCAAGCTAAAAACTGTGCTCCCATTCTCTGTCCTCATCCAATGCTCAAAGGCTCATGGAAAGCATCAGTATTGTGTGAAACATCAACCCTAGTAGATATCAATGTAACAATCCTTATATTCTAGCAAATGACAAATTCCATCACAGTCCAGGGAATGTCCAGTTTCCTAGCTTGTTTCCTGCTCCTTCTGTGCCTTGATTCATGCTAGACATGGATTTATTCTTCAAAAAAAGACACTTGGACTGAACAAAACAGTCCTGTTACTACTCCTGAAAAACCACGCTCCGACATCCCTTCCCTCCCACTCCTGTGCTGCAAATGCAGTGCTGGGCACAAGTCATCTTTCCAAATGCACATCTCAAACTTAGAATAAGATAACCAAACAAACTCCCAGGACTCCAGTTAGTGAACTGACTAAATCTCCAGTGACCGTAAAGAGCAAGTTGTCTCCAGAACTCACTGACACCTCCCAGAAACCCTGAGGATGCACAGTTGGAGACCCAAAGCCAGATCTGTAATATGCTGTAGAAAAATTACAGCTGCTGTGAGGTCCCATGTCCTGCCATAGCAGGAACTCTTTGGCAGGTATTTCAGAGTGAACAAATCTAGACCCCCTAACACTATTCCCATCCAGTACTGGTGTGTATTTTAACTTGGACAGTGCCCAATCTGCACAGTTAGTGTTTTCCACACAAAAATGCCTGGTTGGTAAACTTACAAGAAGTTCTATTGTAGATTCAATGAAGCATGGCAGCTTTCCATGGAACTTACTTTTCTTCTTTCCTCCTCTCTTTCCCCTCACCCCAAAATAAGATTCCTAAAAAACCCATAAATTTTCATTTGGAAATACTACTTGGGGTGCCTCATGGATGTCAGAGTTCATTTGTTCTGTCCTTCTGGTGATGGGATAGTTTCATTAGAACTCCTTTTTATGGAGTCTCCCACCTTTACCTTTTCAGTGAACTGCTTTCCCCTCCTCTTGAAGAGAGTGCAGCAGAGGCTCTGTTGTTGACTTCTGATAATTCGCAATTTTTAACACTGTGCTGGTGTTCCTGAGGGTGTATGGTCACTTGTCACCATGAAGGATAAGGAGCAGAATCACAGCTGTGGAGAAGCCACCCCTCCATGGTCAGAATACAGATCTGCTGATGTGCAATTTCCTCAGATTGGGAGATACACACAGGTCTTACTGGAAACCTCTTATTCTCCTGCATCCAGGTTGCCCTACTTCTGCATAAGAGTTGTGCTACAGCCTGCAGACCATGTACTAAATAGCTGAAATTTGCAGGAGCATGCCATCTCCTTATTAGCTCCCACATTTTGATACATTTCTATTTTTGTTTTGTCCCATTCTACGTCTCCAGAGTTCTCATCGAGCAAGAACTGAGCTCCTTCCAAGTTGTAATGATCCTCACTTGTTCACTCCCTCAGAAACAGAAATCACTTTGGCCAAAAGCCAGGACTGCAATAAGGGCCAGGCACATACACGGGCAGCTTAAAAGCACCTCAGCTTTGGGAAATCCTGCTGGGCTGTAAAAGCTGCCACAAACCCAAATCATATCAAGCAAGGCCTTTCTGATAATTCTTTGGCACAATCCCCAAACTGGCTGAACTGCTTTTCCATACAAAGTATTTCCAGGTGGGTTATTAGGTCCTGTATCCCTTCCATGTTGTATTCTCTCATGGCTGAAAAAGATATTCCTTAGAACAAGCTATTTTTAAAAGAAAAACAAATATTCTCCTTTATATTTCTGACTCCTCTAAACCAGAAGGATACTTTGCAAGACACAAACTGTTCCCACTGAGTAGCACATGGGTCTTATCTGCCGACAGTGTGTATGCCTGTGTGGGACTTTCAGCTGGGGATATAATTTATATTTTCACAAGGAGATTGATGCTAGTACAAGTATCAGTGTGAACAGTTATGCAAGTATGAAGGGTCATGCTCTGTTAAATCTAGTTTCCCTTTCTGTATTTTTATAGCAGCATTACTACAGCCACATTTGAGTCTAGGCTGCTTTAATTGTACCAGAGGAGTTAAAAGGAAAGAACTGAGCATGTCTCACAGCTTGTTGCTGGACAAGCTGTGTGAGTTGCGGTGTGAGGAGGCAGAAGCCTGGCTCCATGCAGCTCTCCCAGCTTCAGGTATGCACACTTGGGCTGTTTTACATGTGTGCACATGAGATTCATCAGTAAAGCTTTGCCCAAATAGTTGCACCTACATAAAGCCCTCATGGTGTAAGACAGTAAAGCTTTGGGAGAGCTGGTTTGCTGCACCCTCTGTGAGGGATGGGGCAGATAGATCATTGGCCAACCTGCTGTTACTTTGGCCCATTGCAAAAATCTATGCCCAATGTGAACAGGATTGTTGGATCACAAGCGTGCGACCTGCAGATATGTAACCAGATATTGCATGACAGAAGTAGGTAAAGACAGGGTTTTCATTTGAAAACTGTAAAGAAAAAAAAAAAAGAGGTTCATTGGTTGATTTGAGTCTCTGGGGTCTCTGAACAGAGGTGGAGACAGAACAGTATGAAACCCAGAGGTTTCTGTGAGTTAAAACAAACAGTTTCACTTTGAGATGCTTGCAGACAAGATGATTTTGAAGTGTGTCTTTGGAAAAAAATACCCCCCTCGTAAAATCTGGCCAGGCGGTGAGCGTCTGGGTCTGACAGAGCTGCGGGTGAGAGGCCTGTCTCCAGGGAGGCCTGCCTGCAGCACATGCCTATCAGCCAGCCAGCATTTCCCTTACAGCGCTGCCGGGGCAGGTGTTGATGGGAGCCCTGTCAGCTGCGTGCCGCCTCGACAGGCCTGTGCTCCGGGCTGCAGCCAGGTCCAGAGGGCTGCAGCACTGCACAGGCGCGCTGCATCCCCATGACTCAGGTTCCCGGGCGCGCAGCTGCCCTCCCTGCAGGGCCTTCCTCCCTGCGTCCCTCCCCGAGCCCTGATCCCGACATCGCCCACTCTGGATACCGTCATCTTTTTCCAAAGACAGCGCTGCCAAGCACTGCTGCCAACTGCTCACGGCTGTGCCAGGCACTCAGCCAAAGCTCCTGCCCTTAGCCCACGCCAGCTCGACTCAGTCGATGAGTCCTAGTGAGACAGTGTGGCTGCAGAACAACCTGGGGCCTGTGAGTCCTGGAAAAACTGCAGTATTACCAGCCTGGCAAAGCCTGGAGAGCCCCGTGCTCCTGAGGGAGAGCAAAACAAGGCAGGAACTGTTGCAAACATGTTCTATTTCCTCCCAGTGAAAAGTAGAAAGCCCCACCCAAATTTCACTCCTTACTCCTACTTTATGTTAAAAAACAAGCACACTCAAAAAAAAAAAAAAAGAAAAAGAAAAGTCAACATTTGCTACTGTGTGTTGTCCTTGCTTCCATGTGACCCAGGCATGTGATTAAGCTGTTGATACTTGTTTTTTTATAGGATCAAATTCATAGCTGCTGTAGAAGCCTGTGTAACTTGTCAGAGCAATTCTCTAACCTGGCAAGGCCAGAGAGGAGCTGAGGAGCTTCTCTCTGCCACAGGGTATCCTGCCTATCTCAGCCTTCTCCGTGCACATTTGGCTCCTTCTGTCCGTCCTTTTGCAAAGCCACCAATTTTATACATTTTTAGGAAAACAGGCAAAATCCCTTTTAGCTGCACTGCAGATCTTGGTGAGGGGCCCCCACCCCATGGTAAGTCAGTAGTTTCTTCAGTTTCTTCCAGCCTTTCTTCTTCTTCGAAATGTTGCTTAAATAGGAGAGAAGGCTAAGACTCCACCAAAAAAAAAAAAAAAAAAAAAAGCCCAGCTTCCCAGCCCACTGCGTGCTCTCTGTTTGGTTTCTGCTCACAGCCTGCACAGCCCTGCCTGTGTGGATCTGTTGAGTCATGTTGTGTGGCTGGATGGAATGGGGCTGTTTGCTTCAAGCCTGGTTTTTGTTCCCAGTTCTCCTGAACCATCAAATGTTACTCATGCTAGGGAGCCACAGTGTTGTCATCAGGCCCTTTCCCTCCTTGGCAGGCAGGAACTCTGGGGGATCAAGGGAGCCATGCAGAGCCTGTGTAAGGGAAACATGGGGACACCCTTTTCCTGAGGGAGTAGAAATAACTGTGGCCCTGCTTGTAGTGTCTCCCTGTGAGCAGTGTGCAATGCACTGGGCCATGTCCCAGCCACTTCTCAGGTCTCAGTAGTTCCTGTTGTCAGAAATGAGAGGCCAGCTCTCGTAGTGACTCAGCCAAATAATTTTATTGGAGGACAACTGGGATAGGTAGGGCCCGTCAACGGGTGGCTTCACACCACCAGGTCGCCGAAGCCCCTTCCGAGCACCGAGGAGGAGTCTTCTCTGCTGGTCTGCACTGGAGGCCACTGTCCACCAGACAGGTTCTTCTTTCCTCATCGGGGTCCCACGGAGAAGAACCCTGAGCAGGCTGGTGCACGCCCTTTTATCCTGTTCTTGGCCTGCCCGGATTGGTTGATTTTGGATCCTCTCTGCTATTGGTCATTTTAAAATCTTGGATCCTGGTTGGCTCGTGGTCTTGGGGGCGTGTCTTTAGTTCCACAAAACTGTTAGGTGGACCTGTTTGAGAACTTTGCTGTTCAAGAGTCCACCATTTTAACTCATGTTACCAACTTCAACAATTAACCTTAATTAACGTTATAATTAACTTTAACATTGACCAACATTAATTAACGTGATAACTTTTAAGAGATTCCTTATATCACTGTGAATAGTAGGGGGAGCCTCTGCATCAGTGACTGCCTTTGAGCAAGCCTTTGAGCAAGCCTTTGAGATACCTACGCAGTGCTCTGCTGCCAGTTGGCCAGGGACCAGGCCAGCACCTGATCTCAGGTGTCGTATTTACTAACCTGGAGTCCAGTCACAGGCCCATGGTTACACAGAGGCACGAATGAGAACCAGTGCTGCATTGTTGGTCCTCAGCACCCTGTCAAGGAAGCACAGGGGATGTGAAATGCCTGTGTCTACCTCAGTGATAATTCCTGAGTATCACAGAATCACAGGATGGATCAGGTTGGGAGAGACCACAGTGGGGCATCTAGTCCAATCTCCTTGCTCAAGCAGGGCCATCCCAGAGCATATGGCACAGGATTGTGTTTAGATACCTCTGTGGTGTATTGAGGCAGAAGACACCAAGTGTCACCATTAGAGATCTCCCCTGTTTGCCCAAAATCTGTGTACGCTTCCAACTGATGCAATACACTCTTCTTGGGATTTGCTTTTATTTACAAATGAGCTTTTTGTTCACAGTAGTAGGTGCTAACCTTCCTTATGGGCTTTAACTGCTCATGCAGTTGTTCCTGCAGTCTGGGGTGTCCCCTCCACTCTTTCGCCAGGGCTCACTGGTGTTAAATTGCTGTAGATACTTCTACCTGCAGTCATCACCAGGCAATGGAGATACTGCATGGTTTTTGAAGTAGGCATCAGGTGTAACAGTCATATAATCTCCCCCATACAGAAAAACGTTCTATTTTTCTATAGGTGTCATGTTTTGTTTCTGTCAAATATAGAGCCTGAAGGCAACACTGGGCACATGCTTGCTTTTCCCCTTTCCCAGTGTTTCTCCTCTTCTGTACTTTGCCACTTTATCTTCCTTCTTGCTGGAAAGGTAAATCATGAACATAACAATTTATCATCCCCTCTTATCATATTGCCTGGAATTGAATAAGAAAGTCATAATCTCTAAAACTCATTGCAAACTCCTTGAGCTGCCCCATTTTTTGGGGAAAGAAATAGTGATGTTAATGCTCTTCTGTTTGAAAAAAAAAAGATATTTGGAAAAGGCGCATTGTATTTAATGGCAGTTCAGACTGTCAGAACCAGAAAATTTTAGGCTTTCTGTGCTGAAGTAAGAAATCATTAAAATGATAGTTTTGTTTGGGTTGGAAGAGACCTTCAAAGATCATTTGGTCCACCCCCACTGCTGTGGGCAGGGACATCTTTCACTGGATCATCTGACTTGACTTTTAACATTTCCAGTGATGGACATCCACTTCTCTGGGCAAGCTGTTCCAGTGCTTGGGTGTCAGCCAGCATATATCATATCCCCAAAATAAATTTATTTCTAGCTTGTTTAGTTTCTCTGTTTTCTGTTCCTTTTGATCATGGTTTGTGTGAGCACCTGGTTGCTTCTCTAGGCTCTAGGACTCTCTCCTGTGGCACACTAGTCTGAAATTCCTTCTTCTCTCCCAAGGATCACAGGCAGCTCTTGTCTGGTTTGCATCAGACCTCTTGCATCTCTGACACAGGCTGAGGTCTCTGTGCACTACTAGTTTCTTTTTGCTGAACAATAACTTCTAAATTTTTTAAAAATTTATTTCTGTGGTTGGGAAGGTTTTCTTTTGCCAGATCACCAAACCATCATCTTGGAGATGCCAATTATCCATAGGTCCCTGAGCAATTAGTTGGATAGGGTTCAATGTGTGGTATTTAGGAGCAGTCAGTATAATTTTTTGGTTTTTTCAGATCAGTATAGCTTGTTGTTTATTGTTGAAAATTACTTTCTGCTATTAACAACACCCTTTCTTCTCATAACTTTTTTTTCCCTTAGTCATGCCAGCAGGAAACAAATTTCTGATGACAGATATTTGTAGGAATAATAGACCTTCAGTTTTCCAGATTTCAACTGAAATTTCTACTTTTCACATAAAAAAAAAAAAAGTCCAAAATACTTTGAGAAGGTCTGCCATTTTTTGAGAAACTCTGTTAAAAATTGATTTTCAGTTCCTTTCTTTTCTCCCTGCCAATATACTCTGGCAGGTGGGCGTTTTTCTGGCCAGGAGCGGGGCTCATACACATCTGTTTTCTTCTTAGCCTGGCAAGGCCTATAGGTCAGGGATTGCCCCTGTACTTCTGCAGCTGCTGACAGCAATAGGCTGAAGCTCTTCAAGAAAACAAGTCCAGCTGATTTCCTTCTCCCAAACCAACAACTACTTGCAAAAACAGAGAGAAGTATTTTTGCCAGTCTCAGATCTCTCTTACTTCCCCATGAAAAGTTATTCAGACTTCTGTGCCAATGAAGGGAGAAGCATCAAGGCTCCTCAGTGGTCACAATTAACCTGAAGCTGTGAGCCAAAGTTGCATTTCATGAGCCCAGAGCTTTGCCGTGCAGGAGCTTTAGCTTTAGTGAGGGGTGCCACATTAGAGATGAGCTTCCAGACTCTCAACAGCAAGTCTGTTGCAATAACTCTGTTGATCAAATCAAGTTTCTGTTCACAGCACAGAGCCAAAAACTGTTTTTTATTGCAGCCTTGAGGGATATTTCTTGGCTCATAGTCAATGTTTTAAGCAATGTGCTGTTCTTCAAGTCATTATCCATGTTTGAAATCTCTTCCTTCTTACTATTATCCTCAGAGATGTAGAATGAAGAGTATTTATCTTTCCCTCATGGTTCATTATGATTATTAGGCCAGGTATGAGGACTTGTGCATGACAGTTGAATATAGCAGACCTGTTCTGGCTGTGACATTATTTTCAGAAGAAGAGAGTGTATTCAGAAATATGGGCAAGTTTTCCCTTTTTTCTTCTCCTAACTGTATTTGTGTACAAAGATTTCAAGATTTCACAATACCATGTTGTATATGCACTCTGTGCTGAAAGCAGTAATAACAAGGTTTCTCACTGCCACATTACCAAGATACTTTAACAAGCCTTTTCATCAATAATCTGCTGCCTATACCTTCAGATTCTAGTGTCTGGTCTTACTGCTTCTTGTTCTCTCAGCTGTCTTTCCAACCCCCCACTGAATGTAAAGCTATTTTGGGTGTCCCACCTGCCCCCTTGAGTCCTACCAGCTCCTATGAAACAGATTCTGAGGCCGTCTCTGAGAAGTGAGGAGTGACTGAGGTCCCAGCATAGATGGGGGGATGTGAGCACTTGCAGATGTGTCCACACCACACCCACAGCAGCTGTTTCCAGATGGCACCACCAGGTGCTGCTGTGCAGTGCCGTGCAGGGGTGCTGTGAGGGTAGGAAGGGGGGTATGTCTGCATTGGCACTGGGTTACATGGCAGCAAAAGAGCAAAGCTTATTCAGCCAGGCTTTGACCCACCTGGCTACGCTGATTCTAGCCCTGGGGGCACCTTGGGCTCTGCAGACCACCTTCACTTGGTGCAGTGGAGGTATATCCTGAAGTGCTTCATGACTTTCTAGCTACACGGTTGAGCCCTGTTTTCAAAACAGACTCATTTACACGAGACTTCCACACATTAACAATTACATTCAGGCTTCTCCATGCCAAAATCTCTTTGGAAAATGCAAGTTGCTGTTATAAGTCACTGCAGACAGTGGGTGGATTTATTGTCACATCTGAAGCCTGCAAGTAGTAGTTCTCTTAGCCCCTTTTTCTGAGGATGGGGAGATGGCAGGGGTGAAGATCCTGCTGTTGATGGAAATGGGAATACAGAGAGCAAGCTATGATGGGTACAGGGCCTGAACTGTCCTCTTCTTCCCAGATCCTTTTAAATTTAGGCTTGGCAGGTCACTGTGGAACAACCTGATATATTTGTTTTCTAGATGGAGAGAACTGAAATTTCTCAGGCTTTTTATTTGTCTCATTTCATAAGCACTACAACCACCCTTAAATAAAAATGAGATGTCTGCATAGCCCATGTGCATTTTCACACTGTACAGTTTTCTCCTGAAAAGCAGATTTTTTCCTGCTCCAAAGAATGTGGTTTTTTGCTGGGCACACCAATTTGCACATTTTCCCCACTGGCAATGTAGTTTATCCTCTGCTTCCAGGTCACCGTGGCACTACACTGGAGTCTGCAGGAACAGGGAAT
The DNA here is from genome assembly GCA_013390045.1 of Picathartes gymnocephalus. NCBI lineage: Eukaryota > Metazoa > Chordata > Aves > Passeriformes > Picathartidae > Picathartes > Picathartes gymnocephalus. The sequence continues at coordinate 68,163 of WEKY01037156.1, forward strand.
ATTTCATGACTTGTTCATGTAGCACCTACAAAAATGAGGTTTTAATCTAAACACGCATAAATACAATAAATTAGCATAATGAAAATGGATAAACTGGGAGTGCATTTCATTGTGGAAATAGTACCTAATATGGGAATAATTCCTAACTCCTCAGGGTTCCACTGTTCCTTTCTGTTTTGCTTTGAGCACTCAAAAGCATGTTCACTGCAAGATGGTTTGTGTTAGGAATGATGGCATTTGCTTAATTAAATTTCAAAAATATCTAAATGGCAGCCCTACTGGGCCAGAGTGAACAACTTTTCCATGTTTTCTGGTGCTCAGGGTAAGTTGTTTGTTTGTGGCTACTAAATTTTTAGTTTATACTCTCAACAACACATTGCTGATGGCAAATATGATCTAACTCTTTGGTCTGGAAGCCATATCAATACAAATCTGTCTTTATAACTTAGCTATGCTACACTAGCCAAAGAGAGAGCAGCATTAACTAATAATTCTATAGATAATGTGGATGGCTTTTATTAATAACATAACCAGGTATTTCGTTAATGGTACAGTCCCTGTGAGCAAATGCTCGTAACCAGGATCATGCTGCATTGGACTCTCAGCAAGGAACAAGGCATACACGCTCCAAAGGAGTTGACTGCAAGAAAAAAATGGATGGATATAGGCAGAATCATGTCGGGCCAGGAGCAGGTATGGATACAAGGCTCTGCTAGGAGAACTGAGCAATGAGGACAGTGTTTCATCTTGCATGGGGCTGTCACCAAGGTTAGGTCGACCTGTGTCAAAACTGCATAATGAAGAAAAAGAGACAGGTCATTGCCATAGGAGACTTCCTTCTGAAGGGAGCAGAAGGCCCAATATGCTGACTGGAACCACTTCTGAGGGAAGTGTGCTGCCTCTCTGGGACATGGGTTAAAGATGTGAAGAGAAAACTTCTTACCCTCACACAGCCCTCAGATTATTCTCCACTCTTGATTTTTAGGTAGGCAGCAATGAGGTTGCACCAGGAAGTCCAAGGGCAATCAGGAGACGCTTCAGGGTTTTGGGAGAATTGGTTAAGGCTTCAGGGCCACAGGTAGTGTTCTCCCTCATCCTACCAGTTGCAGAGAATGATAAGGAAAGAAACAGGGAGACAACAGATCAATTCCTGGTTCTGAGCCTGGTGTCACCTGCAAAATGGGGGGGATTTTGATCATGGGTCAGTTTATATGACAGCAGGGCTGCTGGTAACAGAGGGGGCACACCTGTCTCAGAGGGGGGAAAGGATCTTTGCACTGAATACTTGGGAAAAATTGTTCTCCAAAAGCATTGTCAAGCACTGGAACAGGCTCGCTGGGGAAGTGGTGGAGTCACCATCCCTGGAGGTATTTAAAAGACATGTAGCTGTGGCACTGAGGGACATGGTGTAGTGGTGCACTTGGAACTGCTGGGTTAATAGTTGGACTCAATGCTGTTATAACTCTTTCCCAACATAAATGATTCTGTGATTCTATGACTGCATTCCAGCCTATCCTTGTGCCTTTAAAATCAATACCCAAGATCCTCTCTGTAGCTAGGTCAGAATTGGGTTGTCTTTTAAGCAGCAGCAATGTTCAGATACCTATAAGACCATGTAAAGCTGTGTGTACATATAAAATGTTGTCAGTTCCCAGCACTTACCAGGTACTCTTCTGGCTCCAGAGCATGCATACCGCCCCATACACATAGCAGCTTCTCCCAGACCTTGTGCCAGTCTCCCTGACTCTTGAAAATGTGGTACATGTAGGTGGACTTTCTAATGGCAGCACATTTCAGCAAGGTGCAGTGCTTGGTGCTAGCGCAGCTCTGAGGGAACTGTAGCTGCTTTGTGTCATCTATCCATGATGCCATCTTTGCTTTTGCTTCTGTCTCCATGTAGTACATTAATTAGGTTCATCACAGCCACCATAATACTGCTGCTGCAGAGCTCCCCAGAATGTCTGGCCCTGTCTGTACCTGGTACAGTGAGCAGAGGTTGTAGGGCTGCTCTCTGCCAGATGAGGGGAACGAACGGAGCTGCTGCAAAGCAAGTCATTGTGGGCTGAATACAGTTTGGGGTGAAAAGGCTAGCACAGGCACTCAGCTGCTGGAACACTCACAGGTGAAGAGAAGCCCTGAGGCAGCACTTTTGTGCCATGTCTTCACTTTGAGGTTTGGATCTGGCCTTGAGGGCATCTCAGAGCCCTGGGAGGCATTGAGGGTGGTATCGGGGCTGTGTACGTGTGTGCTGTTGATTCGTTATGGAATTCAGAAGGCAAAAGTAAAGCTTGGTTAAAGAAACAGTAATTAGTGAGGAGGTGCTTCAAACTGAAGAGAACAGACAGAACAAGTAACCCAGATGTATCCAACTGGACAAAAGAAGTTGTATATAAACAGTCTCAAACTGTTTACAAAGTCCAAAAGAAAGAGGAATACAAAAGATTATTTTTCTGTCTGAGAGCAGACTGATGCTGGTTCATTGTCCCTTTCACCAGTGTTAGACAGCTTGTTGCTGGTGATGACACGGTCTATGCCTGTGGTGTTTTGGGGTGTGGAGCTCCCCGTATTACACAAGCGCTTTCATTGGTCACCCAACCATTTCTGCCAGATACATCAGGAGATGCATAATAACTACAGGCACCTGATCACTTGACTTCTTTCTCTTCTGCCCTTTTCCCTGTATCAGAGCACCAAATCATCCCCTGCCCTGCAGGAATCAGTCAGTAACAAGAACCTTGCTACTGCCAGGGCACTTCTCAAGCCACTGCAGTCAAGATTACTTCTGGGAAAGAGAAAGCCAGTTACATTTTCGTCTGCTGCAAAAAGGAAAGAATGACCATTTTAAAACCCTCTGTTTTTATTTTTACCCAATACTCATGCAGAACAGCACTGTAGGGCTATAGGACTGCAGGGAGATGGCTTGTCAGAAGCTTGTCTGCCATGATGAGTAAATAAAAACTCAGCAAATAGATGTCCTTTTCCCAAGACAGGGGAACTTGGCAGAGGACATCCAGAAGATGCAAAGGGCTAGCAAACATTGCAAAGATTGGGTCATGGAGTTGCAGATCTCTGGCTAGAGAGAGAAATTGCTTCAGGTGGCCAGAGGATGCTTCGTGATCCCTCTGTTAGCAGAAAAGGAGCCTGCTGAAGTGTCTTTGGTGTGCATGGGTGGAAGCATTAATAAAGTATCTATGCCAGGATCCTCAAGTGAACAGAACCTGCTGCAGAGAGACATGGTCTGGGTTAGTTGGTGACAAGCATAATTCCCAGCAGCAATTGCCTCCTGCCCGGGGATATCTCTTTTTCTGCCATTTAGTTCTGAGTGAAGCAACTGGACTGTCAACACTCATAGCTAGACCATGCTCACAGGACCACAAGCCACATTTCTGCAGCAAAGTGGAGACTGGATATGGGCACAACACACTGCTGCCTGTGGGAAAAGGAGGGGTGGAGAGCAGCTAGGATTTCTTAACCTTTAATGCTAGCTTCTTGGAAGGAAGACTGCAGGATCAGCTCCTTAGTGTAAGAAGACACAGATCCATGGAGCTGAAGAGTGTTCATTTCCTTCACTAGGAAAAGAACAAAAACACAGAAATATTGGTTGGAAGAGTCCTCTGAAGGCCCAAGGTCATCCAGACTCCTGCTTAGCACAGGACTGTCACAGTACATCAAGTCAGCTTTGGCATTGTCTAGCCAAGTCTTGAAAGCCTCTGAGGATGGAGAATGCAGAGTCTCCCTCTCTGGGACGTTTTCCCATAATGTCCATTCTCTTCTCCCAAGCTCCAGCATGGGTTTGTTCCCCTCATTTGTCCATCTGTTGCTTGCAGGATGGATTGGGGTCTGTCAGTCTCCCCCCGAGGGAGGTGTGATTTGCCATAGGGTCCTGTTGGATCACCCCTCCATCTCCCTGTCTCTGGACTAAACCCACCCAGATCCCTCAACCTCTGCTCCTAGCTTGTATGCTCTGCCCCAGCTGTCTCAGTACCCCTCTAACTGGGTTTGCTCACACTGAGGGCTCCAAAGCAACACAGAACATCACCAGTGGCCTCTGTGTAACAGAGGCTTCCTTCTCCCTGCCATCTCCGTGCCTCCTCCTGCAGCCTGCCAGGCACTTTGTCCTGCTGGCAATGCCAGCACACGCTGGGCTCAAACAAGGTGTGACTTGTAATTATAGCAATGTGAAAAGCAGCAGAGGTCTCATTTAGTGCACTGGAGGTAGTACAGTAAGCAAACAATTTCCAAATCCAATTTCATAGACACAGAGATTACATTAATCTCTTTTAATAGCTAAAAAATTCAATTTTCAAGATAGGACAAAGCATGGGGTATTCTTGACAAAACTGGTGCTTCAAAGGTGCCTACATCAGATTTAGAATCCCAACTCCTAAGCTCCTAATGATAGAACTGATTGTATCTTTTCATACATTAGTGCTACAAAACTTGAGTTTAATCTCCTCTTTTTATAACACGCTGTAGCTGCCTGGGCTTGCCTATAGGAAGCAAATGTAGATTGTCTTTGCCTTCAAATACCATATGAGGAAACTTACCCAGCCCTCACCAACTGATCTTGGGGGCCTGTGGAATGATAAAAGCTCAGGTTATCAAAGTATCTTTAAACTGCCTTCTGATTTCTAGCTGGACCACCTCCCTGAATCTGGACCCTTTGATTTAAGGTAGCTGCTTTTTTTCACCATGTCTCAACAGGCAGGAAAGGGCATAGCTTTAATTCCTTTTGGATCAGTCACATCAGCTCAACATCACTGAAAACCTCTCTTCACCTCCAGAAATGCAAAAGTGAATGTGGATCTACATTGGAATCTTCTGCCCTTGTAGTAAGTACCATGTCATAAACAGGGATGTTCCTATACTGCCAAAAATACTGGTGTAAAATGCTTTTCTTGTTGACACTATTTTGCTTGGAGAACCTAAATTATCTGTCCTGAAAAATGCACTATTTATTGAACTGGATTGCATGCTTTTAGAGAATTTTCATGTCTTGTGGTCTAGCCATATCCATTTTGGGCTGATTTCCAGTGTTTGTGTTGTGATTTAGGGCTCTGACAAATGAGCTCTAACAAATGATGGTGATGTGACTGAAGAGGTGACCCACCCAGCTGCTTTTACTGCTCTGCTGGCAAAGATTACGGTTCCTGCAGTGGAGCTGGCAGAAGACAACAAATGCCCAGGGTAGAGCTGCTCCAAATGGCATCTGAGTTGAAATCTCCAAGGAGGTGGGATTAGACTGAATGGAAGACTGTGAACTAGATATACTGAGATGTTGTCCATAATGGTTTATGCCCACCTAGAAGAGCTCTGCTTCTGTGCCTCAAGTCTTAACAGATCCTGACCCATGTTCCTGTCCCCTCCTTTACACCAGAACTGGCAGACAACTGATACCAATACAAAATTGTACAGAGACTTCAAGCCACCCAAATTTTCTTCTCATTCACCCAAAAGGTGTAGAGGGGACTGAAACACCACCTACTTCTATCAGATTAATCATGATACCTATCTCTCAGGTGATGGCAAAAGTGTCATTGTGTCTCAGTGCCACTCTAGCCTGTGATGGTAGAGTGGTTTCAAGCAACAGCAGGTGACACTGTCTTCATCTGCTCATTTGTTTTCCACCCAAACAATAATCTGGGGCCAGAGCCTTCCCCTGATGCTCCTGTATGGCCAGCTAGCAGGGCTCTGCTGCTGGGGAAGTCCCTTATCCTTCAGGGTAATGTCTGTTGTGCTACAGGGGTAACCTGCTGTCGTGGTGGCCCAGCTGTCAGCAATGGAGCTGGCATGAGCAGTTGTCTCTTTCCCCTCCTGACTCAGAGGGCGTCTGGCCAGAGACTGCCCTTGCACCACAGTGCAGCAGGAAGCAGAAACCAGAGCAGGAGACAGCCAGGTCTGACTGACCTGAGCAGTATTCCCCAGCGAAAACACATGGGAGTTTTCCTCTCCATGGCCCATTACTAACATGGCAAAAATCAGTGGGAAAATGCCTGCGTCTTAAATATACAATGAGCCTTTCTTCATCCATTACCACCTAACTGATAGGCTGCTGCAGGCTATCTTGTTTATGAGTGTTTAATACCTCTTAGCATTTGTGTTTGCCTTGAAGCTACAGGCAGCTCTGTGCTGCAGTGTGCTGAGTATTCGTGCTGTAAGTACAGATGTTTGAAGATCTGCTTTGAAGAAAATCTGTGCCCTCTGCATTCTCTCCCAAGACTCATCAGGAATAGTATGCATCACTAGATTCAGAGCAAAGCCTTGAAGGGCAGTGAGAGAGGAGGAATAGTTAGCAGTGGAACAGGAACACATATTCACATATCTATTGCATAAATCCTTCACAAGCAACGCTTCGGACATCAGTATGCATAAAAACATTTGCAAAGCCTCATTCCTTACAAAGCAGCTGCTGCTGTATGCACATCTTTTAGGCTTGCCCAGCCTAAGGACAGACTCACTAGCCAGATCCTTGTTGCCCTCAAGAGGAATTTCCTGCAGCCTAAATAATTTCCCTGATAGCAAAAATCTCAATGAGCAGAAATAGTAAAACCTGAGCAATGTGCACAGATGACTCGCTCACTTCCACTGCTTCTGCCAGCTGCTCCTAGGTGTGGAAAAGCTTCAGAAGGCTGATTCAAGTGACATTAAGTAATTTGACTCTCTCTCAAAAACTCAGTTCAGAGTCAAAACCTGTGAGATATCCCATGATACTTCAGGCTACATGCAAAATAATGGGGAAGCTTAAACAGCTTCTGCCTCAGGCAGCTCCCAGTTTATGTCAGAACACAACAGAAAGCCTGAGAGGAAAAGGTAAGATGGCAATGGTGAACGCAGCCAAGATTGTGTGGTGATTGCTGTGTGGGAGGTTGCAGCTAGGACTCTCAAATGACTCAAACCACTGTGGTATGGTTTTCGTTTTATTTCTTCTTTTCTCACATTTTGAGGGAGAAGAGGATGTGTCTAGAAGTTCAGATGCTAGCTTGGAACTTGGGTGATCTGCATCCAGGTTTCTGCCTTGCCAGTGACTCCCTTGTGTAAGCTGCTCCCATCCTTCTGCCTTTTGCCCCTCATTCTCCAAGGAAGAATGTGCTTCCATACCCCTGAGGTGTGTGAGATTAATACCTGTGAGGAATCCAGTTCCAGTGTGAGAGAATTGTATCAGGCCCTGAAGAGGTTTGGTCTGCATTACCTTTTTTACGGTAGGCAATGGATGGCAAAGGGGATCCTTCAGAGCACTTGGTGTAGCTGACTTTCAAACGCAAAGCAATGTTTGACCTGAGCTGCACAGGGAACTGATATGGTGCTGTAAATATCTCTAATTCACTCTGCAGAATGCTTTCTCTTAATTCTGCTTCATTTTATACCTCTCACATTTCTTGCTTAAACATGAAAACTATATCTTTATTTATAGAATTATTTTTCTTTTGCTAGTAAATACTATTTTGTCTTGCCTAATTCCATTTCATCTGATACGGTTCCTCCTCCCTTCCTCCTCCTCCTCACATATGAGTTAAGGGGATGACAGAAGTACCTAGCTGGGAGCCTGGAAGCTGCACCACTCTTTATCCAGCACCCCTAAAATGGCCTAAGTGGAGAAAAGAGACCGTTTTGGGGGGACAGCTGACTGCTGGGCCTTCCCCTGAGGATTATACTATGTACATCAGCACTGTAGTTAACAAATCTTGTCAGAGGTAGTGGTTCGTGCAAGTCACATACAGCAGTTCTCCTTTAAGCAGCAATGAAATTTGTGATGTTTTTGTTAGACATCTGCTACCTCAGTGGAAAGAAAGTGTGGTTCTTTCCTTGTGTTTGCAGCTGAAACCTTATCAAGGACAGAAAAGCAGATGCACCTCTACTTTTTAATCTTCTGCAGGTACAAACAATGTTTTTTCAGTGTAAATTGAGAGGTGTAAGGCTCTGTGGGAGTGATCTCCTTCTAGGCATTTATTTCATGTGGCTGTGAGTGGCTCAGCAAGGTAGGATGGGAAAAAAAGAAAGAGGCCCAAATCTCTAGATAACTGAAAGAGTGAAAGCACCCAGTGAATGAGTCCTCACATGAAATCTCCTGTTTCTCCAGAAGAAAGGAAACCTCTTCCCAGGGAGCTGACACCTACTTACAATGTTTAGTGTTTTGCTTTTTTAGAGAACAGCCAAGTAACACTAGGAAGTATGACCTGCTCAATCATAAGTCAAAACAAATAAATATTATTGGGCTTTTCATTTTGCCTGCTCAGGCCAGTTTTTCTGTGCCCAGCATGAGTCTTTTAATAAATTCTCTGCAAACATGGAGGCCAGGGAGGCAGCTCCCTGGCCCTGTTACCTCCACAGTGGCTGACGAAACATAGAAGAGCTCAGACAGCCAATGACCCCATGTCCTAACAGATTGGCATTCCATTTTGGACCTTGCTAGTTCTTCTCAGTACAGGGTTTTGTGCTCAATCTTGTCTTTCAAGGATGGACTGTGTCCAGTGCTCTTTTTGAAAGGGCAATTTAAAAAATTGTCCTTGTTTGAAAGAAAATACTGTGTTGGGCATCAGTGAGAACAGAGAGCTGAATGTAGCCTGGTGTGTGCTGTGCTGATGTCATGAGGCTGGGCCATGAGTCCAGCAGGTTTTGCTCATTTCTGCACTGTGTGGTTGTAAGCCACGGTGTACAGTATTTTTCCTTTACCCCGGAGCTTCCTCCCAGGACCCTGCCAGTAATTTGATCTTGCTTTGATAAACCATCATGCAGACACGACATGGAACTGTAGTCTTAATGACCATGTTATTTGAAAATCAAATCACACTTTCTCAAGAGAAAGTTCTTTAGTTCCAGTGTTTTCCCAAGATAATTATACCAAGGCAGCCTATTACCCTCCTCTGTAGTTTCATTTATTGCTCACTTTGTCTAAACTCCTGCATGCCATTGCACTGCATTATTTTGTCACGTTCCACACCATCATTTCAAAATAGCTTCCCTGTTTGTTTAAAAGTACAGTAAAAGCTTAAAAAACTCGAGGAAAGTGATGCCATATACTTTGTGTAATGATGTATAGCTTGCCAGTTCAATTTCACTGCCTTGTAGCACCAAATTATGAAACTCTTTGCCTCTTCATGTCTCCTGTCTTCTGAGCTAGCAAGAGATAAACAGGAAAAAGGGGAGACACCTTCTGTTTGATATCGTCTGACTCTCAAGTCAGTTCAGGCTCTGATATTAATAACTTCCTGTTTTGCTATAAGTCTTCTGATAAGTGAAAAGTCTCCATGTGCATTGACTTTTCAGCCTGAACTTAGGCAACTACATGACTAGTGTACTCACAGGCTCTGGGCTACAAATTCCAGTTTGCTGCTTACCTCCAGGCCAGAATTTTACAGTTGGAATTCAAATCACTGAAAATCAGATGCCTAAATGCAATTAGTTGCCAAAATACAAATGACTTGACAGCTGAACACCTGACCCTGTAAGTGTCTTGGGACTTGAGAGGGCAGAATCTATACAAATCAGACTAATTTTATGTAGGAACTCAAATAAGGATCCTAATTTGAAATGCTGGGCTGTTGTTCATTGCTCAGGATGTGCTCAGAAGCCAGAAACTGAAAAGAGGATCTGCAGAATAATGTGGAGAAAGGTGCATTTATGTAATATCCCTTGTGCAAGATGCTTGTGAAATGTAGTTTGTGTTGCATTGCAAATTTTTTCACACATGCTTAAAATAGTAAGACCTTTTCTTTTCCAGCTATCTGTAGTGGGTTGACTTTGGTTGGGTGCCAGATGCCCACTAAACTGCTCTATCACTCCCTTTGCCAATGGGACAGGGGAGAGAATAAGATGGAGAACATCCAAGTTCTCCAAGTTCAACAAGTGGGTGAGATAAGGCAGTTTTATTACAGTGAAAGGAAAGAAATAAGTGAGAATCTGCATGTGCATAATCAAAGGGAAAAGTCAATGTCTACTTCCCATCAGCAAACAATATTTGGAACACTCTCCAGGAAACAGGGCTTCAGCATGTTTAGTGGTTTCTCCATGGGGCAAACACTGAAGAATCACAAATGCGCCCCCTTCCTCCTCTCTCCCTTCTGTAGTGTTATATCTCTGAGCTGACGTCATATGGTATGGAATATCCCTTCGGCTAATTTGGGCCAGCTGGCCTGGTTGTGTACCTCCCAGGACCTTGCCCACTCCCATCCCTTACTAAGCGGTGGTAGGGCCCTGCAACTTGCCTTGTTCATTTTTTATTTTCACTAGTGGGGCAATTACTGTGGTTGCTGTGGTTTGAGTCCCTATCTCAGCCATAGTTGTGGTTTGAGTCCCTGCCTCAGCCATAGTGTCCTCAAACACAGTTTGGGTTCCTGCCTCAATTACAGTCCCCTGCAAGTATTGAAGAGAGGCTTGGTAGGCCCAGGCCAAGCCCAGTACAGGGTGAGAAGCTGCTCACATGCCTGGGGATAAACAAGGCACCCTTCTATCAGTCCATGGGCCAGTTTGTTAGCATTGTTTACCTCTTCAGGAGTAAAGTCCCAGGCAATGGGAGGTGATAACCACCGTAGGATCCTGCCCAAATCCTTCCACACACCTTTTCACCCAGGAACTGGATGTCTCAGGGCAGATTTTAATAGCTCCTCACCTAAAGGTTGTTTTCTCTAGCACCAGGATGATGACAAATTCCATGAATTTCATAGTGTAACAACGGTATTGGTTAATAATATTAACAGTATCAGACAGCTTATATAAGGATTGGCAACGACCGTGGAAGTCTGCAGTAAAAAAATAATCCAAATTCAACATACAATCTTCCCTTAGAGCAACAAAAACAACTAAACTAAAGAGAAAGAAAAGGAAAAAAAGTTCCCCACATCAGATCCAAAAATAACATCATCACAATACAGAACAAAAGTGGATGAACTACCCAAAACCCACCCCCAGACCCTTCACTATAATTATGATGCAAATTCCCCACTATCCTTCTACTTGATAACACGGTTTAATACTTGTTTTGTCCAATATTTCTCCCAATTAATATCCTTATCTCAAAGTCCTTGTGACTGCCTGCACTTTCCACCAAAATCTGTCATGGTTTGACAGTGGCCAAATGCCAGGCACCTACGAAAGCTGCTCACTCACCCTCCCCTGCCACAGCTGGGCAGAAGAGAGGAAAAATTTCATGAGGGCTTCATGAGTTGAGATAATGACTGGGAGAAAACACTCCAAGAGCAAAACAGGCTCAATGTGGAAGTACAAAATGAATTTATTACTAACAAAGTCAGAGGAGGATAATGAGAACTAAAATAAGCCCTTAAAACGCCTTTTCCCCAACGCCCTCCCTTCTTCCCACCAACAGTGTCGGGAGACAGGGCATGGGGGTTTGATCAGTTCATCACCCAAGTTTTGTTCTGCTGCTCATGGAGGGGAGTCCTTCCCCTGCTCATGAGGTCCCTCTCACAGGACACAGTACTGCACGAACTTTCCCAGTGTGGTTCCAATCTCATGAGCAGTAGTCTTGACAAAACTGCTGCAGCACGGGTTATTCTTCCACGGGGTGCAGTCCTCCAAGGACAGGATGCTCCAGCCTGGAAGCAGGGCCCTCTCTCCACCGGGTGTCCCACTGGATCACAGCCTCCTCCAGGCATCCACATGCTCTGGTATGGGCACCTGCCCCACGGGCTGCGGGTGGATCTCTGCAACCCCCGTGGGTCCCCAGGGCTGCGGGTGGATCTCTGCATCCCCCGTGGGTCCCCAGGGCTGCGGGTGGATCTCTGCATCCCCCGTGGGTCCCCAGGGGCTTCGGGTGGATCTCTGCACCCCCCGTGGATCCCCAGGGGCTGCGGGTGGATCTCTGCAACCCCCGTGGATCCCCAGGGGCTGCGGGTGGATCTCTGCATACCCCGTGGGTCCCCACGGGCTGCGGGTGGATCTCTGCATCCCCCGGGGATCCCCAGGGGCTGCGGGTGGATCTCTGCACCCCCCGTGGACCCCAGGGTCTGCGGGTGGGTCTCTGCACCCCCCGTGGACCCCAGGGGCTGCGGGTGGGTCTCTGCATCCCCCGTGGATCCCCAGGGGCTGCGGGTGGATCTCTGCACCCCCCGTGGATCCCCAGGGGCTGCGGGTGGATCTCTGCAACCCCCGTGGATCCCCAGGGGCTGCGGGTGGATCTCTGCATACCCCGTGGGTCCCCACGGGCTGCGGGTGGATCTCTGCATCCCCCGGGGATCCCCAGGGGCTGCGGGTGGATCTCTGCACCCCCCGTGGACCCCAGGGTCTGCGGGTGGGTCTCTGCACCCCCCGTGGACCCCAGGGGCTGCGGGTGGGTCTCTGCATCCCCCGTGGATCCCCAGGGGCTGCGGGTGGATCTCTGCACCCCCCGTGGATCCCCAGGGGCTGCGGGTGGATCTCTGCATCCCCCGTGGATCCCCAGGGGCTGCGGGTGGATCTCTGCATACCCCGTGGGTCCCCACGGGCTGCGGGTGGATCTCTGCATCCCCCGGGGATCCCCAGGGGCTGCGGGTGGATCTCTGCACCCCCCGTGGACCCCCAGGGGCTGCGGGTGGATCTCTGCATCCCCCGTGGGTCCTCAGGGGCTGCGGGTGGATCTCTGCATCCCCCGTGGATCCCCACGGGCTGCGGGTGGATCTCTGCAACCCCCATGGATCTCCAGGGGCTGCAGGGGCACAGCTGCTTCACCATGGTCCTCACCACAGCCTGCAGAGGAATCTTGGCTACGGCACTTGGAGCACCTCCTGCCCCTCCTTCTCCACTGACCTTGGTGTCGCCATGTTTTTTCCCTCACATGTTCTCACCTCTTTCTCCTCTCCGACTACAGGCAAAAACCTGTGACTATGTTTTCATTTTCTTCCTAAATATGTCATCACAGAGGCATTACCAACATCTCTAATTGGCCCAGCTTTGGCCAGCAGCATATCCATCTCCAGAGCCATCAGGGATTGGCTCTGCTGGACATGGTGGAAGCTTCCAGCAGCTTCCCACAGAAGCCACCTGTGTGGCCCCCCTGCTACCAAAAACCAGGCCATGCAAAAGCAGTACACAGTAACTTATCCCAATAATTTTCCTTGCAAATTAAAGTACTTCCTGTGGATAATACGCTGGTTTGCTACCTGCTGCAGAGGTGGAGTCCCCCTGAGTGCCTAATGCCTGTGTACTGCTGCTCTGCATGACTAGGAACTGCCTCCTGATCACAGTGTGAGGTAGGAAAGCTTGGACTTAACAGTTCTATGAGATTTACAAATCGTAACAGCTAATCAAGATTTAAAACAGCTCTGGATTGGAAAGGCTAGCAAGTAGTCCAGCTGTGAGTTAATTCATTAGTTGCAGTAAATATCACTGGAAGATCTTGTCAAAAGGAAATGTGAAGCAGTTGAAAAGAATCGTCCTTAAAGCAAATGTCAGAGGCTTTTGCAGCTGTCATCCAGTGGACTGGAGACTCTGGGCATTGGAGAAAAAATGAGGGTGAAAGACACAAAAATTTGAGTAGAGAGGATAAAGTACCAGTTCCCACTGAGTGATTATAAAGGAAGCAATCTCACCACTACAGGAACCTAATTAGAGACTGAATCTCACAACCACTTAACGTCTCCTCTAGGACTCTGAGAAACCCAAACCAGCGAATGCTGCCCGCTCAGAGCAGCAGCAGGGGGAGGCTCTGCTGCTTCAGCGGCACGATGGAATATGACGTTTATGTAGCTGGGGCGTTCCAATGTTCTAGTGTCCTGCTTAGTGGTCACAGGTCCAGAGGAGCCAGGTCGTTTTCTTGCCTGCCAGCACAGCATTGTCCTGGTCCTACAGAAGTCAAAAATGAGCTTCCACTGCCTCATACCTGAACATCCCAGAGGAAAGGCACCAGGACCCTTTCCCACAGGCAAATATAAGAGCTGATTGTCAACATTAACAAGACTGAATTTCATATTTCTGTGACTGATCTGATAAGTCACTACTTTTCTTGCTCTCCTAAATGTGCAGATTGATGTGAGTCCTTAGGCCTCCCTGGAGACACCAATGCTGTCAGTCAGGGGTTACAATTATAGTTCACTCAAGCCTTGGTGCAGGACTCAGCTCCACCTCACTCCAGCTATTGCCCATCTGAGACATTGTCATCACCTCTCTATCACAGTGGAAATGTGGAAACACTGGCCTTAGTTTGAAGCTAATCTTTGGCAGCAATGCCCACTCCTACTATAGCTGCTCCCTACTACCTCTGAATTGCAATGCATCACCTCGTCATGGGTGTGCCAAGCAGGGAGTTCCCTGAGTTGGGTCTTTTCTTTAGCTGGAGATTTTTTCTAAGCAGCATCAAGTTTTTGCTGGATTTTATTTATGACTGGTTCATTCTGGGTGCTGGTCCTCGGCACTTCCCTCCTGGTGCCAGGGAGGGCTGCACCAGCAGGAGCCATGCTCTGGGGTGGGTGAGCAGCAGGGTCAGCAAGAAGGAATTATTGTACCTGGTATTGCCATGAAAGGTACTTTTAATGTAACCCTGTGAGGGTTCAGGGGGCTGCAGGGATGTCTTCCAGTATCACTACTACTAGTGACATTTTTCTTTAGCAGGATTTTCCAGGCATAGGAAAAGTCTATGGCTTCTGAGACAACTTGGGCAGCTCAGGGAAGAGAAGGGATAATTGCTCAGGATGCACAGATGCATCATGTTTGGGGGGCAGTGGTTTATGGGTCTCCTCTGAATCTGGGAGGTGGTAGGCGACCTGCCCAGGGAGAGCTCAGCTAACATCTGACAAGGACATTTTCATAGCCAAGATAAACAGATGCCTTTTTTTTTTGTTCTAGGGAGAGAAAATTATCCTAAATCACTTCATTTGAGGTTGTTATTTATTTGGGTCAATATAAAACATTTCTAGCATTTATTTTTCATTTTTGGCCATCACAGGCTGCTGTCTTCACTCCTATGTTTTCTTCTCTAACATTTCAGTTCTTCTCTCTTGGAATATTTTAAATCCTTATTTGACTGATGCTGCAGATGGAGAGTATTAGTTACCTTCCGTGACCACTCTGGCCAAAATGACTTTCTTTGCTTGACAAGCTGATTACTTTGTCAAGGTGAATGCTAAGTCTGTCTGGAGTATCTCTGTGTGTCTTCTGCAAGATTGCGGTTGCAAGCTTGTTTCTTATTGAACATGCATGTTTTCTAGATACAGAATACCTTTGAGGGGATATTTTTCCCCACACTTTCCTAGTGAGAGTGATGTTGCTGCAGTTTATACCAATAAGATTTAGATGGCTGTATCTCTGAATTTGACAAGCTAGTGGATGGCAAGCAAACCCAACTGATGAAATTCCACTGATAAAGAAAATTCTCATCCTAGCAACTACCCAGAAAAGTCCACAAGTAGAGATTAGGAGTTAATAACAACTGCACCAAGTCTGCCAAAGCTGCTGGGGATGTGACCAACAGACACTTCCATGGAGCCAAAGAATCATTGCAGTGCCTGCTCCCTGCTGCCCTTCATCAGCAGGTTTGGAAGAGCAGTGTCTTAAGGGAGAAATGGGACTGATGGGCTCCCCAAACATGCAATAGGGATCAGACAGGAGCCTTTGTGACAGCTTTGCAAAGAAATAGCTTAACATTGTTAGACTCATTAAGTAGGAAAGAAACTTCCTGTCCATTGTCACTGGGGTTGGTGTCTCAGATTGTCACTGACACGTGAGTCCATAGCCCTCCTTCACAGAGCCAGTGCACAGTGCAGGATCCAAGTGTGTCTCCGCTTGCCAAAGTGGCTGTAGGCAGAACCAAACCTTGCCATGGACAAGCTACACAGGCCTCCAGAGACCTTCCAATGGTCATATCCTGCATGATCCCTAAAAGATGCCAGGCAGCAATTGCAGCAGGGAAGCTGTAGCATCAGTAGTGCCTTCAGATTGTCCATTGGATATAGTTGAGCTAAAATAGCAAAACTCAAGTTAATGAAATGCATTTCTTAGCAGTTCCTGAGAGAGAACAGGCTGTGTTGTTTGTGAGCTGTAAGCCACGTTAAGGGCCTCTGGCCCCAAAATATCATTATAAGAAGGTAAGAAAAACATCCAAATTTCTCTTCAAGATGGTATGTTATAAGCAACTGGCAGTCAGACCACTATAGACATTAAGAATTCAGGAAACATTACTAAGCAACACAAAGAACAGAAAACAGTGTGTATTTTCCGAGAAGACTGGGGAAAAGTCCTGTGCCACTGAATGCTTCGGGAGAATAAGTCCTAATAGCTAGAGTAGCCAAATGTCACCTGGGACCAGAGTGTGAACAATACTTTTGTAATATTATTTGGCGAACGTCTCTCCATTTTGAGCTCGTTGCAGAATCGAAAAGAAAAAGTTGGGCAGTGTTATTTTCTGGTGGTACAGGAACATTAATTTCTCTAGTCCTGTATGGTGACATCTGACCGTCTTGGATCTCTGAGGGGGCAGGTCAAAGGAAAGCAACGTGTAGACATGGTTTTCAAAGCCACTTATTTCCAGTGAGTGTGAACCTCATCTACTGTTAGGAATAATTTTTTTCTTGGCATATTGTAACAGAAATAAAATAAACAAAAGCATGGTATACTTTGTAAGATAAGGCAAGCACTTGTAAGAGGTACCTTTGTAAGATGAACCTCAGGGCTACACTGCCCACAGGCAAAGCAGCTCTGGGTGCCATGTGAGCACTGAGGGCAAATGCTGGCCTGCTCTTCTCTCTAGAAGATGCTGCCCTGGGGCTTCTCTCCTCACAGGAGGAAGGAGAAAAAGCACCTTTTACCATCCCAGTGTATTACATTCCTGTACCCCGTGGGTGGAAAGGAAAGAGAGCTCTTCTCCGCCTCTGTCTGTGAGGGAAGCACTGACTATTGGTGTGGTGGGCAAGAAGCTGTCTCAGGGCAGACCTTGTTCCCCGCAGGAACCTGCACCCCAGCCATTCCCTGCCCTAACCCACTATGCTGGGATGTCCTGGGCTGCTCCTCCCAGGCTCCCCCTCTATTCTGTAGCTCCGAGCTCTGCCACTTTCTGTCCTTGGAAAGGCAGAGGTGGGCGAGCAGGCTCCCAGCAGCTCCAGAGGAGCAGAGGGTCTCCATCGGGGGTGTCTCCTTGTAGGAGATGAAGAGGGCATCTCTGCCTTAGGGGCTGCAGGCAGGAGCAGTCACCCGCCTGCCTCTGGAGCCGGCAGCACTCTGCTTTTCCCCGTCGTTTATTGTCTGACGTCCGTGTTCGTGTGTTTCCCTGCAGGCTGGGAGCCAGGAGGGCTGGCGCTTGGGACACCTCCTCCTGGTGGGCTGCCAGGGGCGGTGGCAGTGTCCTCCCGTCCCGGCCCTGCCCCGGCCCCGGGCACTCGGCACCAGTCTGCGCTGCTCGCCCGACCCTCCCCTCAAGACCTACTTCTGCTGGGAGAGGCAAGGTAACCTGGCCACTGAAAATAGCTGGGACGGCGGCCAGCGGAGATTAATGGCATCATTAACGTCCCCAGTTTATTTATAGGCTTAAAAATGCCTTGGACCTGCAAACTGAGCACAGTTTAAGGCCTCCGTGTAAGGCCTCCTCAGACTCACAGGTCTCCTGCTTCTGCCTTTTCCCTTACTGCTATTTCACCCAGATTGCTGGGACTGTAAAACCTCCGGAGCAAGCACTGTTTCTCACTGTGAAGCTACTCTGTAAACCTTCCTAACTGCGGGGGATACACACAGATACTTTTTTTTCCCGAATGCTGTATTTATCTGGTCTCCTTCCTCTACCAGCGCTTTTTGTGCACATTGTGTCCTGTGGCCCTCTTAAAGAAAATTCTCTTTTTGATGAATTCCTGAGGCAAGGGCTGAGCAGCCATCACAGGAATTAGTGATTTACCACCTTGGGTTTTAAACTGTGAGCTCTGTGGGAGGAAGACTGAGATTCTCATATCTGTGGAGAGCACCTAGGACATGTAGGGCCTTAGTGAGACATGCAGATGCAATTAGTGATCATGGAGGTCTTCCAACAAAAGCCAGCAGAGCTAGTCCAACTCCCAGGTCTTCCAGGAGCCTCAAGGGACTGGGGAGAAAAGAAAGAACCACCCCAAGAGTGTTGGCCCCAGAAGAGGAGTTTTTGGCTCATGACCAGTGGCCACACTGCCTGGCCTGTTTCCCAGAGGTCAGTGAAAGGTAAGTGAGAAAGGAGACTTGTCAGCAAGCAATAATCCAAGGGATAGGCTGTGTGACTGAGAGATAGATGGCTCCATGGGTAGAAGAAAAAATTAAAATGCCTGTCCTCACACCCAGAAGCATGGATCACCAGTGTGGCAGGTCATGGAAGTGAGGTTGTTTCAGAAGGCAGCCACCCTTCACTTCACTGTTGCTTTTTTGTTGTATCAATTTAAGATAAACCCCTGTGTCAGTCTCTCCTTGGCCCTCATCTTCTAGGGATGAAATAAAGAACCAGCAGAGAACCACTCAAACCACTATTGTCTATTTTTTTCCCTCTGGGCAGTGAGAATACTTCAGGGCAGAGTAAAGGAGCCCAAAATGGTAGAGGGAGGGTTTCTCTGCCATGGCCACTACAGGTGAAGCCACAACCTTGGGATGCCCTCACCCTGCCAATATCTGGTGGATTTGAGGTATCTTGGGGCCTTGCCTTTCCCCTCCCTTCTTTCCCACTTGGGTTCTTGGCTCCAGATCACCTCCATCCCATCTTGGCCAGGCCCCAGCTCTCCTGGAATGGGGCTGTGATGGGGATGGGAATGCCTGCTTGCATCTCACTATCCACATCCGTTAAATGGGACCATGACACTCAACCAACTTTATATGGAAGTGTTCCAGGCCAGGTGGGATGGGGCTCTGAGCAACCTGGTGTGGTGGAAGGTGTCCCTGCTCATGGCAGGGGAGTTGGAACTGGATGATCTTTAAGGCCACTCCCAACTCAAACTGTTCTGTGGTTTTCTATAGTCCTTTGAAGGGCAAAAGCAGACATGCAATTATTCAGCCATCCAAAGATCATAACTGGGAGAGTATTTCCATGCCTGATATACATGAGCTCCTGTATAATTTTAAAGGCTTCAAGGAAAAGGTAAGTTATATGCAGCACCTGAGACAAAGGTGGGAAGGGGGAAAGAGTAATTTTAACTGTACTCTACTTATTCTAGGAAAGAGACAGTTGTGTCTCATCTAAATTACTGAACATCTAACCAGAAAAGTCAGTGCAACTTTCTCACTAGAGAGACATCAGGCTAAGGGAGTGAGTCTTGTGACAAAAGAGTCCATCTGCATCTCAAACTGATTACCTGCTTTGAAAAGTGACTATAAAAAGTAGAAGTTTGTTTTTTGTTTTTTGGGGTTTTTTTTAACAAGATGGCTAAACTTCATTTCAGCTCTGGGACACCGATCCCCTGAATGCTAGTGCTGCCCAGCTTCTGTGACATTACTCACCGTTGATACAGAAAGCAAGAGCTGCGGGTTTTTTCCTGTTTCACTGGGCTACACCCAGTTGTAGCCATATTTAACCTTCCTTTTTCTAGCTGCCAACACTGGGTGGCACTAAGTAACTCCTGACATTTTACAAAATTGACTCTAAAAACTTGAATCACACTGACTTGGCTCCACTCTGTCCTGACAGCAGATGGTTTTGTTTGAGAAACTTTCGATCATATGGTTGTTGCACAGAAACATCTGACTTGCATGGCATGTTTCATACTTCCCTGGTTTGTTAGGTTGTTAAAACTCTCCTGAAACTCTGGTCTTACAACCTGGTACAGGTCCAATGTGCTGTTGGACTTGAAAGCCAAATTTCCTGTACTGAGTTGAGAATTTATGGAACACTTTAATATATACACCTGAATATCAAATCTGTGCTTTATGCTAGAGATTTAAATAAGTCTCAGTGAAAGACTGAGGTTGGAAGGCACCTCTGGAGATCACCTAGGCCAAGTCCTCTACTTGAGCAAGGTCAGCCAAAGCAGGGTTAGCCAGGTGGTCCCCAAAGGGTTCCAGGAGCCTGTTACCAGCCCCAGAGTTTCCTTGTCAATCTCGACGCAGAGCCTGGATAGTGCCATGTCTGCTGGCCACCACTGCCAGCTGTGCACTGCAAAAGTCCTGCTAAAATAAATCAGCTTTAAAAGAAGCACCCATACAAACACGTGTCTGTCACCCCCACTGGCTGTGCTCACCCTACAAGTGCCCCATCCACCCTTTAACCAGCCTATGATGACTCCAGTGGGCTCTGGGAGATGCTGGTGGGTATGATGATGGAGGTGGTAAAAATCAGGGCCAAGTGGTTTGTCCTCAGAGGAGACCTCAGGTCTATGAGCAGCCTGATCTAGTGGGTGGCATCCATGCCCAGGATGGGGGGTTGGAACTAAATGATCTTTAAGGTCCCTTCCAGCTCAAGCCATTCTATGGTGCTGTGACTTGTGGCCATTCTCAGCTATGCCACCTGTGGAGCCATGGTGATAACATGTCCTGATAACAAACATTACCATCGCTGTGCGTGTACCCGTCCCTAAGAAAGTGTTTAAAATGTAACAGACAGCAGATGGCATAACCTGACGGGATCATAAAGATTTGTGTCCTGAAAGGAGGACATAGAAACACCAATGATAGTAGCTAAAAATCCTGAATATGCAAATAAGCAAGTCTTGACATGGCCATTCTGACAGCAGTGGGAGAGAGGTGCAGCTGAGGAAGAAGCTGCCCGGAGTGAGAGATGGTAACTGCTGAGGATCCTCAATGTCTCAAAGCAGAAGAGCAGGCAGAGGGTGAAAACATCTGGTGGTTACGTTAGAACCAGGGCAGCAATGATCATAGATGAAGCAGGATCTGCTTTATCCCTTCCCTCTCCTGTGGCAGTGGGAAGGGGGTACAAGTAGAGCCAATGATACCCGAAGAACAGCTTACTCAGTGAAAAGCACAGTTTCTGGTTGACCAAAGCTATCTGCCAACTGGTGTGCAATCATTCATCAGAATTAGCCCTGAAAATTAGAAACATCAAAATGGCTTCCTTTGTTGGTTTGGGGTCTTTTTTACTTTTTTTTTTTTTTGAAGCTGACCTCAGAAGGAAACCTCAGCTGGAGCGAGGATTTACCCAACATGCTGTATCTTCAGCGTGTGGCCAAACCACAGGACAGCCTGCAACAGGGCTCTCCTAATTCTCTTGCTCAGGGTATAATTATTTACACTGTTTATTGGACCAGATAGAGCAGGAATATCTCCAGGACTAAACTGCCTGCCCCAAAGAGCAGGCCTGGGATCTGGTAGGTAGTGGATGAGAGCAGCTGTTTCAGAGTAGAGTTGGCTGCTCAGGGCCAGCCAAAAAAAAGGAGGCTGAATTTGACAGCACAGAATGGGACTTGACTCCAGCTTAGCTTGGCCCTGTGTGTTGTGCCTATGGACCTAAAAGCAAACCAGGATTTTTGTAAGTTTGGTGTTTTTTTATCCCAGCATAAAATGCCCAGGATAACGAAGATGATGATACAGCTCACCAGTGCTGGAATTGCATAGACTATGTAGCATGCCCTGGACCGAGGCATGAGAGCATTCAGGAAAGCTGGAGTATGGAAGGCTGGTGGGACCATGCTGGAGGAAAATTAAGAGGGAAATGAGACAGAGCTTGTTCATGTGGCTCTTGAAAGTTGTCCCAGGAGTATCCATGCCCAGAGCAGCCAAGCTCGGTGGCTGGAGGGAGCTGCTTGTCCCAGTCCAGAGGACAGCATAGGTGTGTGTTGACCAAAACCACAGGAACAATCAAGGATGAGGATCCAGAGTCAGCTGGGGAGCTGTTTCTGACATTGTAGGCACATTTGACAGGCATAGCTATATCACCAGCAGAAATATGGACTCCAGCCCTGGATTTGTCCTCATTGTCTGCTGGGGTCTCTGCTAATTATTCTGAGGCTCTGGTTTGGATCACTCCAAGTAGCTGTTTCCAAAGTAAATATTCCCCTTGGGAAGCAAGCTGTAGGCACAGTGCCTTTGAGCCCAGGGGTGCCACTGTGCCCTGGCCGTTGTGTTGAGCAGTGTAGGCACAGCCAGGCACAGCCAGTCTCCTGCCTCTCCGTGCTCCATCTCACCATGCCTCTGGTGCTGCCTGGCACACTGGGTGTGATACTGCTTCCAGAAAACCTCTCTTAAAATATTTTTCCACATGAGAAACAGAAGGGGCTTGAACTTGCATCCTGTGTGCTCTGAAGCTGTGTTGTAGGCAGTGGTTTGTAGTGAAGATTCTCTTCATAGGTCTTGTGGCTGAGGACAAAGTCTCCTTGGGAATCTCCTTTTCCATTCTTGTGAGGATTTGGGGGTTGACCTGTATCATGTTTTTTTAGCCTTTAGTTTGACTGCCAAACAGAAAATCAACTATTGGAAGATCTGCCTTGTCAAATAGACAAAGGCCCAGAGAGGCAGAAGCTCTTTCCAAAGGGGCCTTGGCTTTGCAGGGATCATGAGGATTTGGGCAGAATTCAGGCAGAGGATAAACTCCACTGTCCAAGAGGATAACTTGAGGACAGTGAGTTGCACAGGATTTTTCCCCTGCTCTAGGAAACTTTACTGTAATTCAGCTCATGTTGATTAACCCTGGATGCTAGATTCTTAAAAAGTGATTAGTGAGATCACCCTGGAAATAGAAACAGACGTGCCATCTGTTATGCAGTGTATAGGGTTAGAGGGAGGTTTTGCTGAAGCACAGTTGATCCCAACACTGAAATGAGACTTCATCCCTGTCACCTTTCCTTTTACCTCCCCAGAAGCTAAACACCCCTGCAAACATATGAAGTGAACTGGTGGGATTTGCTGTCAGTGTACCGGAGCTCTAGTTCTGGCCAGTGACTGGGTTGAGAGACGAGCTATGGTGGCATCTCAGCCTTCAGCGGAAGACATGGTATAGGACTTCATGTCAGAGACACTTTCCAAACACCTGGAATCCCAGAGCAGGAAGTCTGGGCTTCAGTCTGAACTTGTGCTGATGCTGCCTCAGAGGACCTTTTCCCTCAGTGAAATGTAAACTACAGGTGGGTTTTTTTTCAGTCCTTCTGCAGAATTGTTCCTGTGCTGTATTCCTTCCCCAAAAAGCTCTCCCTTCATCCCATAGTGACTTGCTGCAGGTCTCAAGCATTATCAGACAGCAATTGCAATTATGCTTCTACAGCTGTGATTGTCCGCAGCCGTGCTTTCTGTCTTCCTCCAGGGCAACAGAGGATTTTAAGGAATGGTGCAAGGCTGAAGACAGCAATACATCCATATATGCTTTCCTAAATCTAATCTGGCATCCTTCTGGCTGCCATAACCTCTGGAGAGCAAAGTGCACATTTGTGCTGTTCATAGCACTGCTGCCTGATAACCAATATCTGCTCTGATAGGGGAAGCTTTGCAGCACCTGGGGAGAACGGGAGCGGGTTCCCTTTGATCTGCAGGGCACCTCTCTCAGCACAGCTGCACAGCCAGGTAGAAAACTGTCAGGATTCTTGTTTTCTGCTTCCTTTTTCTCAGACTAAATCTCAAGTCTCATACTCAAAAAGAGCCTCTGGCAGGACTCCATGTAAAAATATAACAATGTAACTACTATTTATTATTCATACAGGAGCAGAGAAGGGCCATTGCTTTATGACCATGTAATAAAACAGGTCACTGCTCCCTGTGTGCTTTGAAGCCCAGGACATGATCCAGTGGAGGTAGAAAATGGGACTCCAGGCACGTAAAAGGGATTGCTATAGTGGATCCTTTTACAAAGCCCAGATTTAAATGCACAACACACCTACAAAGCACAGGTAAAGCTCTACAGAAGGAGCCCAGCATCCAGCTGCCTCCCTTGAACAGAGGTGTTGCAGGGGAAGCTGAGCACTGCTCCACCAACACCCTTGGGGATCTGCTGAATGTGGAGCCTGCTGGCATTGCACTGGTTTTACCTGAGTAAAGCCAGCTGCCCCTTAAAATAAATTACTTAACTGCCCTCCTGTTGCTTGTCTTGCCCTACCTCTACCCACTATTACCTGCCCTTGTCCCTGGAGTCTCCACTGGGACCAAGGTGGGGCAGGTGATATGCCATGAGGAGGAGGGTGACCAGATGGATTCAGCACGCAGTTGTTCTTTACGTCTCCAGAATGTCATTTCAACCCCCACTCAACTCCCAGCTCCAGCATTTCATGGCCATACCCATGGCTTGCTCCCCAGGATGCTGGGAGGAGCTCAGTTTGGAATCCAGGAGGGTAGAGGGGACAGCCTGAAGAAGATAACTCACCTCCTGGAGGCCAGGGCACATCTAGGGGCACATAGAGACTTCCAGGGCTAGCAGTGGCAGCAACCCTCCATCTCCCATCCCAAATGGAGCTTCCCTCCAGGAAGCCCAGCTGTCCTCAGGGATGACATGGCTTTTCCGGGCTCTCATTTGTTCACGCAGGGCTGATCCAAAAAAGATGTTGGCAGAAGATGTTACAGACCTTTCAAAATCTCTCTTCATACTCTGGCACTTCCTCCTCTCCATCCTCAGACAGGAATCACACAGGTCTGGACTTCATTCCCCAGCCCTGGAGCCTCCACATGCAGAAGCCACTGACCGGCAGCAAGTCCTCCCAATTACTCCTTCTAAAAACCCTTTCACCAAATAGTTAATTAACACTAGAAAGTGCCCTCCCTGAGCACTGTGTGTCATGCACAAGGGTCACACACCCACTGTCCAGAGAGAGGATGGGGTCCAGACTCCTCCTGGAAGCCCTAATGGGTGAGGGGAGAAGGGATGTTTTCAGGAAGGGCAATGGTTATCCTTGGGGAAAAAAAGTCACATAATAGAAATTTTCTTCCCTCTAAATTCCTCATATGCAAGCCATGGAAAAGAAAGACACCCTTACTCTCTATTTCCATGGAACTTTGATCAGAAAAATGGAAAGCATGTTAAAAAAAAAGGAAGAAGGATGTAGACAATCTTACCAAAGGTATCTGAATTCTCTGAGTGCACCTGCCTGACTGTGTTCGCACTGCTGGACCCTGTGCCCTGGAGCTCAGCGATGCTCAGGGGAAAAGGCAGTGCACCCACAGGGGATTTTTCTCCAGTCAGCATTCACACAGCTGGAGCAAGGACACAGCAGAAAGTGCCGGTAGTCCTGAATGCTTTGTTTGAGCAGCTGAAAGAAGAGATGTTTTCTCCCATGGTTTATTGGAAAAGCAGAGCAGTGTGGCTGCCAACACAGCCACAAGGTCCCCACTCGGTGATGAAGTCTGCACCCAGGGGTGTGCTGGAGCACACTGACACGGCAGCCCAGCCTCCTCTGGGACAGAAACTCAGTGCTGGACCTACAACCACCCACGACAACACTGACACTGCCCCTTGGGCCTGCCTGCCCAAATAACTCAGTAATAACTCCCCTCTCCACACACCCAAGCATAACCACACATTTTTCCCAAGTGTTTAGCAAATGTAACCTCTGTGTTTTATACCTTTCACTCATTGATCAAGCTGATGTGTTTCTCTTTTGGACAAATAGTCATTACATCTGAAAGTTTATGGCTTGGCTTTGAAGTTAATGTTCTCTGAGATGAAGGAGAAAGTTCACACTTCTATTGCTTCCAGCCCTTCTGGCTGCAGACCAGATAAGAGAGTGATGCCTTCAATTTACAAGCGATGGCTATTTTTGCAGGCAGAAAAGCCAAAAGACTTCTTAATGTAATAATGGCTTGCATATTGCTATAGTGCTCAGCAAAATGCTGGAAAAGGAGGGAAGTGAGTCCAAGAAATGTGTGGATGCCTTAGCCTGATTATTTCTGTATGTACTCTTTCAGTTTCATCTGAGGCTGCGTTTCCCTTCCTCCACTTCTTTGCTGTTGCAGCCACTCTGACTGTCCACAAGCTGTCATTTTCTGCCAGCAACCCTCCTGTGAGCAAGAACAGTCTTCACAGCCAAAAAGTTTTCTCCTGCTTAACATTAAGAGGTCTCTCTGTCTAATTCTCCTTGAATAGGTAAAGAAAACGCAGTTTTACAGCACACTCCATTAACAGCCAAGACTGAGTGTTTAAGTTGGAGGGTCTAAAGGCATCCAGTTCCTTCGCACTCATTTGGAAATTGCAGCCTTGGTGTGACCTTTTCAGGCCTCCTGCTTCCCCTCCTTCCTACTGTAGCATCAGCTCCTCCAGCCTGCACTGGGAGAAAGATTTTAGGAGCTTTTAGGGGCAACCTGCACAGAATGCTCAGAACTGGACTGTCACTGCCCGCAAGCTCCAGGGGGAGTAAGCAAGGCTGAAAGGACTTTGGAGAGGGATGGGGTTTTCCACAACTCCATCAAGCCAGCTTTGGGAAGTCTCCAAAGATGGCTGAGCCACCTCTACTCTACCTGAGTAGAGGTGCCTGTGCTTGCCCACATCCTGCTCCCCTGCCCACCATATCCCTCTAGGCCTCTTCATTCAGAAGTGGCTTTTTCATTTGGCCCCACCAGTCAGAGGACTGGACAAAATAGAGATGCCAGGAAGACCTATGTGTACCCCTCAGCTGGGGTTATCTGAGCCCATGCTAGGGAGATGTGAAACGTAGTTCTGACAGGAACTCTGCAGAGTATGCACAGTATTGCCAGCATTTTGACACTGCTAATGAGTAGATGCCTATATAAAGAAAATACCTTCTGATATGTGATGTACAAAACATCAAGATTTTCAGTAATTTAGGATTGAATTACACCCTGTTGTAGCACATAAAGGGGAGGATTAGGACACTGCAGCTCACTGCTGGGCAGCTAAACATGCTTCTCCTGTTCAGTTGTCTGCCTTTGATCTGTTTCTCTTAAATATTCAGCTCAAATTCAGCTGAAAGGCATTACCCATGTTCAGATCAGTAAGGTACCATTGGATGAATGCTTGTGCTCTTTGTAAAGAGAAATTTAGCACCTGACTGCAGGGACCACAAGACCACTCCAGCAAACCCCTGTTCTCTCCCTATTGTTGGGTCAGGTGCTTCTGAGAACTGGCAGCCGAGCAGCACAAGGCTCTCAAGCCTGCCTGGCACAGCCACAAGAACCAGTCAGAAAATCCCTCCTAGGAGGTGATGAAAAATCCCAGGGTGCCACCAGTATCCCTCACACCAGCCAACAACCTTTGCCAAATGCAGTAGTTCCCTTTCATTGACACCTGTGCTGCTCATTTGCCTCTGTCAGCATGACCAAGTGACGGGATGGGCTCTGTAGGATTTCTGTTGATCCTGCTCCATGTCTTGGCATTGGGATCTGGCTTTCTGACCACTCAAGAAACTTCCCTTTCCTTTATTTCACTCCATTTCATCCTTTGATGTAATGCTAAATAAAATCTATTTATTGTTAACCACACCCCTCAACAACAGTGGTTATGTTTGTGGCTGGTTTAGTTTCCAAGTAATTTAAATAAACAACAGAGCCATGAGGAGAAACTACTAAACATCCTTTTCCCCTGGACATCATGACATGCCAGGCCATTAATATTTCTTTAGCACAACAAACTTTGAGACTTGAAATCCATACCTTGGTTTGTCAAATGGGATAATTATTAACATTTTCAACTATCCAGCTATTGAGGTCCTGTGTTGCAGTGAATGTGATGTTGTGCAGGGTTTCTCACACTAATTTGTCAGGAAATTTGGGCCTGTAATTTGGTGCAGTCCTCACAGCAGGAATGCGTTTCATCTTCTAAGGTGACGTAAGCCACTCTTGTCCTGGCATTAAAAGTCAGCCAGTGTCCCTTCCAGGTTTCCCAGGCAATCAGCAGCCAGAAAATCAGTGTTGTGCTTGGGAACACCAGCATCGGGAAGTGTGAAGGTTGTTGTCCTGCCTCTGGTGTTGGGGCTACCCTCTGGGAACCAGTCCCAGTGCAACTCCCCCTCTGTTTCAGTGAATGCCCAGTCTTTCCTTCAGGAGCACCTACAAGCTCTTGGCAGTGCCACACTGGGGACACGATGGATAGACCTCTCTCCAGGAGAACTCGGGGGTTGGAAGTCATTTAGGGGCTTTGATGCTTTTCTCTCCTTGTCCTGGGGAAGGCAGGGCCAGTGGGAGGAGTTCTGGGTACCAGTGGCAGTGGAGCATCCCTAGGGGTACTGGGGGCACCAGGACATCCCGTGCTGCGGCTCTGCTTTGTTTTTACAGTGCTGCCTGCTCACATCCATTTTCAGAGGGTGGCAGAGCTGAAGGTGAAGCTCTGCACCCCTCAGGGGAGGCATTCTGGAGAACACCAGATGGTTCCTTGACTCCACAGCAGAATATGTTTCACCACAAAAAAATCTCACTGGCCAACACACAGCAGCTCTGGAGCAGCCCCTGAGAAGCACCGGGCTCTGCATCCCATTAGGGCTGCCTGGAGGAAGCTGGACAGGGTTTTTATTAAATCAAGCTCAGTCAATGCTTAAAGAAGGGCTTTTTTGAACTACGAGCTGAACCTCATGTTTGGTGCCCTGCCAAGCTCAGGATAGTGCAAGGAGGAAAAGGAGATGTATTTTTGGACTGCATGTCTGTTAACAGGCTGTTAGATAAAATTAAAGAGGCTGTTTATAAAGAATCTGGTGGTGCTGAAGCAGATGTGGAGGCTTGAGTTTATGACAAGATATATTTCTGGCGTTGGCATGAACAATCAATTTCATTCAGGACTTTCCTCATGCTGTAATGATTTGTTGGTTTGGGGTTGATTTCTCTTTTATTTATTTCATTATTTTAACTGAAACTGGCACAATGCACTCATTACTTGTGATAAACTTGTTTGTTTACTTATGTCGTGGTAACCGGAGAGCTGGGCTCAGGCTCTGCTTCCTTGGATGCCGGTTGTTTCCTACCAGAGCACTTGGAGCTGTCTGACACTGGCACTGTGTTTTAAAAATACACTGCTTTCCTCAGTCTTGCAGGCAGCAAGGGCATCGCTGTGCTTTTACAAGAAAAATCAAGAGCTCAAGTGAAGGCATATTGTCATTAATTACACACGGTTTGGGTTTTTTCTGTCTTGCTGCTCCTCCTTGGGCCCTACACCAAGTCCTGACTTCCTTATGGCACAGATAAAAACCTGAGAGAAGCCCAACACAATTGCTGTGATCTTTATCCACAGCAGGGCTTTGCATAAGGAAGACATAATATTTGATGGTAAATTTTTGTTTGACATTATAGTAGAAGTTAAGGAAAAAGGTGTCATCCTTGGCCTAGGGTTTCATAAGTGCCACAGGCGGACACTTTTAAATCTTCTCCTCTTCTGAAAGGAGAAACTCACAATCTGGACTCAAGCAAACCTTAAAGTTATAAAATTCCAGGTTCCAATAAATCTTTGTTTTATAAAAACACAGTATATATCAAAACAGAAACTCTAAAAGAAATTAAACATGTGTGGGTCACATACTCTGCTGGATGCTCCTTAATAGTTTTGCGGAATCAGTGGAATAATGAGGTGCAGTTTTGCTCTATGAAGTTTTGGCACCTCCCTACAGTGCTGTTGGGCTGCCCAGGGTGCCCACCCAGAACAGGAGCAAACACAAGGGGAAGGGATGGCAGCTCCACTCCCACATCCTCTCCCTTCTTTCACAGTGCAGACAAGCTGGGCTGTAGCTGTATCCCCATGGGCCCTGGGCATTCCAACATCTTCCCTTTGGGGGCCCAGCAAAGGGGGGGACTTGCCCCTCCAGCAAGGCGATGGCAAACAAAAGTGCTGTAAGTCAAAAGGAGGGAAAAGTAAAATGATATCTGGGAGGAGAATTTGCCTGCCTGTTCCCGTAAAGTGGAAGAGCAGAGCAAAAATGAAAGGAACTGGGATCACGCTGCAGAGACACAGATTTTAACAAGCTTCTTTTCAGGGCTTTAAAAGATTATGCATGTGATGTAATCTTGACGTTTCCTGGCTCATTGGCGATTTCCTCGGATCAAATACCCGGAATGCTGGGGACTTGTCACCACCTCGTGCAGCTCCTATTACTTGCAGCACCCCAGGGGACAGAGAAGGAGAGAGGCACAGGGTTCTGGGTCAGGGGGAAGGACCTGCACCCCTCTCCCAGTGCTCCTCCTCACTCTAGCTAAGTGAGACATGGAGCACACACCTTCCCTTTGAGAAATTCCTGTTAATTTTGAGGGTTGAGGTTTAAGGCTCCTGGCCATGGGTCCTGCAGAAGCCTTGGCAGAGAGACTAAAGCCTGTGAAAACCCTGGCAGGGACAGATCCTCAGACCTCATAACAATATCTGATTGATTTCTTTCAATCTGTTGCAGAATGACAATTCTATAAAATTCCAGGTGACTTGATGAAGTAGTCAAAACCAAGTCCAAAAGCAAGCAAAACCCTATAAACTTTGGGAATCTTCTTATCATGAAGATTCATCAAGTTTCTGCTAGTAGTGTCCTGAAACTAGAAAGGTTTGGGGAAAGAGAAAAATAATTCAGCAAAACATTTATTAGCATTTTGCCAAGCATTGGGACAGGCTTCCCAGCGAAGTGGTAGAGCTGCCAAACCTGGAGGGTGCAGCCAGAGAGGGGACCCAGCAGGGCACAGTGGCAAACCCCAATCCTGACTTGAGATCCTCTAACCTCTGCTGTAGCAGGTAGAAGGACAAAAACCACAAACTCTTCCTAGAATTTTTCATCTCGATTTCTAGAGACTGTCTAAATTTGGTTTGCTCAGCTCTCTATTATTAATTACCCTAAAATAGATAAAACCAAAGGCAAGCAAAGAAGCATATGTCTGGGAAGCACTCATAACCAAAGACCAAAGACCAAAGGCTCTTCCCCACCTCGTCTTCCCCACCAGGGAACCACTGGCAAATCAAGCCACCTGGGGGCTGCAAGTGCCAGGGGATCAGGGTGGTGGGACCTGCAGGGCAGGGGTCACCCTTCTGCTCCTGACCAGGCAGGTTCAGACTGGCAGTGCCTTTGCTGTGTGTAAACAGGGAAGCTGCAGCTGAGAGGTTAATGCAATTCCCCTCTTTAGAAAAAGCATTTAAAAGAGCATCACTGACTACTTTAATGCAGCACCAGCATGGCTTTAGTAGTATTTAAAAAAAAAAAAATTGTTATGATTTCCATGTAAACATTGTAAATAATTGATAGAGGGTGTTGCAACCCTCCCAGCGCAGCCCTGCATAGCAGAAAGAGAAAGTGAAACAAAGTGCAAGCTGGAAAGCCCCGGGAGGGCAGGGAGACAAAGCCAGGAGGAGCCTTTGGCTGGGCTCCTGCCTGCCCAATGCCTGCCCCAGGCTCCCAGGCCCAAGCGAAGTCTGGGCAGAAAGTTACAGCAAGGATTAGTTAAGCAGCAGCATGTCTTTGGTCACCTAGACTTGTATTCAAATAATTCTCCAAGTCTTGTGTTAACACACAAGGGGTGGGTTTGGTTTTTTGCTTAAATATATCCCATGCTCCAGCTTTTTATACTCACTTGGAGATGTATGGTCTTATTTTCAGACCTGGGTCACTTCAATTTTATTATTGCAGGTGGCCCAAATAAACTTTCCTGAGGTTTTTCATATATGTTTTCAAAAGAGAACTGTAAAATGAACAGTTAAGAGGTTTGTTGGAGCTTTTGAATAAGAATGGGAAGCAGCTTCCCTATCAGTTTTTCAATTATGTGATCCACCTCAACCCTCACATTAAATGCATTGTCCCAATGCCAAAAAAATCAACAGTACTTACCTGACAGACGCAGATATTCAGATACACAAAACAACTATTTATTACAGGCATTTCAGGCAATTTGAATTGTGTTAGGCATCCCTATTTCCACCTTTCTTTCCTAGGTTTTGCTTCACTAAAACCTTCACAAAGCTGCATGCACATAATCTGCCTCACACAAACAACCTCCCAAGGTTAATTTATTACCAATTAACTTGAGGAGCTCAACACCTTTGCAAAGGTTGGTGTGAATGCGCAAAATCTATGGCTGGAAATCAAATAGACGTAAATCTCTGATTAAAAAATAAATAAGGAGCATTATTAGTAATCCTTTGGTGTTTAAATAGCAACCCAAAAGCAAGTGAAAAAGGGAGCAAGGCTAATGACCGACCACATCCCCCTTTTAGGAGCAGAGCTACACACTGTCCAATACAGTAGGTTCTCTCTGAAGAATTTTTTAAAACTCTTCTGTGGAACAAAGGAGTTGTCCTGACCTTTTATAGTTTTAAAACTAATGCAGAAAAATAGGAAAATAGGGAGTTTCCTCCACAAAAGTCACAGACCAGTGATTAAGCACAGGGGATATCAACTTGAACTCCAATTTTGAGAGCACTGAACAGAGAAGAGTCCATGGAAAATACTCAGATTTCAAGTTTACCTTTGAAAAACCACCTGTGGAGCCTCCTCTGCCTTTTGGCTTTTTTCATGAAATACAGAAGGTCTCAGTGATGAGAGATTTCTGCACGCTGCGGGCACGAGCCGCTGCTCGGAGCAGCACTCTGGGATGCGCACTCTCCTTGTTTATATTTCAGTGCTACGCGTGATTAATCCTCCATTTCATTCATTGTCTTTTTACTTCTCTGTTACTGGGAACAGTAAATAAGAGGGAAGTTGTAACAAGAGCCTCCCTTTTATTCAGAGACCTTCTGTTTCCTGCAGGCTGGTGGCTTCGAAAAAAATCACAGCTCCATTGTGCTCCAAGTCATACTGAATGATTCAGATGAAAAGAAAAACCCACGTCAGAAGGAACAGGGGACTCAAAGACAAGTGTCGAGGCCAGCAGACCAGGGACATCGATCCCAGGCAGCAGCACATCCTGAGAACGTTGCACCCTGTGACAGCAGCAACATTATGATTTATCCCTCTGTGCTGTGGGTCTGCGGAAGGCAAGTGCTGCTCCCGGTATTTGGGGTGTCCCTGAGCATCCCTGGCTCCACGGGACTGGCATCGCTCGCCTGGGGGTAGTGGGGCAGCAGGACAACCCTCCTGTCCTACGCGGGGGGTGCAGATCCAGCCCCCAGCAGCTGGGGGAGGTGAACTCGCTCCTTCCTCCGGGAACAGGGCTGCCAGCGGTGAAGGTCAGGCAGGGCAGGAGGAAGGAGCAGGGTCACCAGCGGCAGAGGCAGGGAGGCAGAGCGGCAGAGCCCGGGTGCTCCTGTGCGGAAGCAGAGCAGGCACTGATAAAGACAGTGTTGCCTTCACCGAACATCTGGTGCGAATGGTCCCGAAAAATAGATCACTTCCTTCTTCCACCTCAAAGGAAAGTGTTGGAAGGAGTCTCAGATACAGCAGAGCTGGTGCAAGGAAGGGTCTCGTTCACTGGCAGACTCCCA
Organism: Picathartes gymnocephalus; assembly: GCA_013390045.1. Taxonomy (NCBI): domain Eukaryota; kingdom Metazoa; phylum Chordata; class Aves; order Passeriformes; family Picathartidae; genus Picathartes; species Picathartes gymnocephalus. The sequence goes on from WEKY01037156.1 coordinate 101,272, forward strand.
CTGGGAGCCATTTACACACTCCGGGGTGTGATTCTGGGACCAGACATCAGTCCCAGGCAGGATTCAAGGGATTAGTCCTGCAAAACTCCCCGACAACCCACGTGGATGCTGTGTCTCTCAGCGCCCTGGAGCAGAAACCCACTAGCACTTTCCATAGGTAGCTGGTATAGCAAAACCAACCTCTGTTCCCAAGAGCTGCTCCAGTGCCAAGGGGCTCAGGCTGCGATTAGCCCTCACCTGCATTTTCCAGTACCAGTTTTACATTACAGTGCTTCTTCACAGCATCTTCCTTATTGGCAGGCGTCAGGAGAAATGTGTGTCAACAAATCTGAAGCGAGCGTAAGCGCCGCTACAGTCAAGTCTGATAATAAAACATGAGTCACTGTTATTAAATCATTTACCAGTGCGCATCTTGCAAGAAAGTTCTCTCTTCTAGGAATCACCACCACAGAAATTTGAGAGTTTTTTTAAAGAGCGCCCTGATTTTACTTTTAAATGCGTGGCTGAATTTTCAGCGGGCTGGTTCCTGCTAACCCGACTTGCAGCCCGCTGCCCTGCACTCCCTCTGCATCTGCATTTCAAAGCCAGGCGTAAGGCACCCAGCCCTGGCATGATCCATTACTTGACTGTCTTCCCAGCAGTTTTCATGCTCAGTGTTTCCCCAATATCAGGAGTGAACTGGCAGCAAGGCTGCTGGGACTGACTCCTCAGTTGCCATCTGTGCCCCCACACCATCTGTAGTGCCGCTGGCCAGTGTTCAGGGGATGCGCATTTGTCCCCTGAGCTGGGATGAGGAAGAGCGTGGTGAACCCCAGCAGTTTGGCAAGGGACACTTTTTCCCATAAAGGTACTATTTTAATTGTTTTCTTATATTTCAGTTTGGGAAGGAGCAGGAGGGGTCAGGGATGTCTTCCCAGACATTTCTTCAAAACTGTTTTTGTTCTTGGTAACAAATGGCCCTGCCAAACACAGCAGCACACATCCTCGGTTTCCCCTCCATAAGCCTGATTTTTTGAATGGCTTCTTGGAAAAAGCATTTAAATGGTGACCTCTTGCTGCTGTAAGATGTGCAGGGAGATGGGTTCTTTCCAGGCATTCAAGCTGTAGTGCTTGGTCTTTCCTGTTTTTACTGAGGGACTTCTGGGAGGTCAGAAATACATGAATTGAGTTTTTGCTGCCTTAATAGGTGAAAGGCTGCTGGAAGCACATGGATAAACTTCCTCTGTGCCAAATGACTGTCATTTAAGTCAAACACTTTTTAACAATTGAAGCAAAATTTTAAAAGGTGTAGTTAAAAAACCCCAGATTTGCCTGTCTGTCCTCCTTGCTCTGTGCTGCTCTGCCTCTTGCTGCTTAGCTTGATCTCAAGCACTCCTGCTGCAGGGAAGGCTTGAGCTTCTGATGTGCCAAACAGGTAGACTCAGCTAATTTATTGCTAAAGTCTTTTGTTCCATCACAGAATGGCAAAAGGGAAGGCTCCTCTCTCTTGCGGGTCACCTCTAATAGCAATTGCTTCAGCAAGATGGATTTCAAAATTAGGTGCTCTTGAAGCAGAAGCCACACTGTATTTTTCAACAGCACAAAGCAGCTGTAAGAGGAATCTGACCTTCATTCTTCATAATAAATTCACTGGGGGAAAAAAAAAAAATCCATCTTTGTTTTTCAGCTTGAAGTACTGTCAAAAGAAAAGCCAGGGCACACACAACATATACAAAATAAAAATACAAGACAGCTTCAGCAAAATGATAAACTCTGCGAGATTTCCTTTTCCTGCTTCTTCTTACTCAAACACTGGAATAGAGTCTGACAGCTTGTCTGCAAGTACATTGTTTTGGAAAAAAGGCTGGTGTTAATATAAAGTGGATCTATTCTAGGCTAAATTAAGACCACCTCAGAGCGGTTTTCAGATGTAGGGTGCAATCCAGTAGCAAAGTCTGGGGAAAAGTTTGTCAAAACACACCCACATTTAGGCACTCAATTGGACTCAGCACGTTTGTAAAACATCCCTGAATGTATTTCAGGTGCTAAAATAATGTCTGCTGCAGCCTGCCAAAGGAAAATGTCACAGTTATTTTCTGCTAAAGCACCCCAAAAAGATGTAATCTGCAGCCAAGTACGGACTTGTAAGCTAAAGAATATAATGGAGGAATGTTTGAAAATATTTGGCATTTTACTGTTATTAATAGAATGATTGGTACATTTGAGTCCTAAAAGCCTGTAGCTGGTCAGCTGCTATTGGCATAGCCTGGAAATGGTGAAAATTAACCGTCTCTTGTATTAAACACTACCTTTGTATTTTGCCACATCTCCATTACAGACTCTGTATTGAATAACTCATTATAACCCAATGCAGCACATTGCCTTTATTCCTTTAATCTCCTGTCAGGCATAGCTGGGAAGGCAGAATGGGAATGTTTATTCTAACTAGCAGGTCTAACCCTTAGGCTAGCAAGAATTAGGAGAGGTTTTTTTCCAAGCTCGGCTTGTCACCCATCTCGAGAACTAATGCTGTGGCTGCAGTCTACCTAGCTCCTCTTCCGGAGTCACTCAAATCCATCTTCCCACTTTCTAGCAAGCCCAGACCCAGCTATTACTCAGCCTTTTCTCCTTCAGGATGGGCTGGTTAGTGATAAAAGCAGCTGTAGAGGCTCAGTGTCAACAGCACCTTAATTAAACTGCAGTAATCAGCCACTTCACACCCCTTAGTTCAGGTTTCCAGGAGCCCGTTTGCCTGGACAGAAGAAACATTTTGTGAAATAAACTCAGCTTTTTGCTAGAGCTGGTGTGACCACTGAAAGCTCAGCAGAAAGGACGAACGCTGTCCATATATTTAGTTAAACCAGCTTAAAATTAGAGCATATCTAGCATATCGAGGTGGCTGCAACTGCAGCTTCTTTCACGACCAGCTTGAGATAAACAACCATAAAAATCCGTGTGGCTTCATTTGGCATTCAAGGGATCAGAACTCCCACATACTAACACTGAAGTTCTCTCCAGACCAATCAATTTTTTGTTGTTGTTCAGAACAGGAAAATCCATTTCTTTACCTCTACAACAAGCATTTATGTGAAGGTTAAAGCCCTAGGAGATGCTTTTTAATAGTGATGCCAAAGCTGTCAGTTCCCTTGTAGGGAACCACTACCTAAACAGTTGCCATTCCACCACTCATTATCCCTCTTCTATAGCAAGCACCGACTTTTAAAGATGAAGGGGAGGCAGATTCAAACTGAAGTGTCAGCAGTAACTGACCTCAGATCAAGTAATCTTGGAGTGGCCAAGTCTGCCCTATCAGGGCAGAGACTTGGACAGTTTTGACCAGGAGGATTATTTAACTGCTGGAGCTTGCAGGGCAACACAGCTGCAGAACAGGGAAGTCCTTTCCAGCAGCAACCCTCTGCAGCTCTTCTTTAAAAAGGGGAATTAATCTACCTATGGCATTCCATTTCACCAAAGACTTCCACTGTTGCAGAACAGTTTTATAGCAGGCACAAGCAAAGGTTTCAGTCCCAACATCCATGGACCAGCTCAGCTGATCTACAGGAACGTAGCAAATGCTGAAAAAACCATGGCCACTCTGGAGAGCTGGGGATCCTTTGGTGCATCTCCCACCCAACACTGGCCTCTGCAGTGAGATACAGGGGTTCTTTTCCTCAGTAAACAGCATGATAATTACATTACCTACCCTCTTCAGCCTCGAGCACACTGTTTGTTACCAATGTGCTAAAGCCAGAGGCAAGGCAAAGGCTATGCCCGGCTGCCAGGAAGCGCTTGCTACTCATCTTTTAAGTTCAGCTGAATCCTCTAGGTTACTTCTGTCAACATCAAGCACCGAGAACAAAGGCACAAGATTATGGGGATCTCATTAAGTATGCTTGTTCCAAGAACAAGAAATGTGTCTACTTTCCTCTGATGACCTGGGGAAACAAAAAAACGCTTCAGCACAGAAAATTTATTTGTCACCAGTTACGAGCATCTAAATGTGTAATTTCCAGTTTAAGGAGACAAAATGTCTGTCCATCCTACACTTTCTGTATCGACTTTGCAAACAGTACCATTCTTCTGCTTGAAACAGAAAGCAGGGATGTACATATCTGAGAACACCAACACACACAAAAACCCCCAAATCCTTAGGGTATTATTAAGTGAGCCATTTAACTAAGTATTTAAAACCTCTGCAATTAGTTTATTAGTATCATCCAGGATTTCAGATGTTCAATATTTCTCCTGAAGTTATACATAAATGCAAATTGAAATAAGAATCTGAAAGTCAAAATTGTATAACAAAACAATACTCCATCACAAAAGCGTGTAAAATTACAAGAATGCTTTTTTTGTTGTTTATTTTTAAACACTGGCACTTAAGAGAACCATAATTTTGTAACCACAAAATTGCCGAATAGTCCCCCAAACTGGTAAGCAGGTATATGTGAAAATAGTTACAGCTGCCAGCACTTGAAGTTTTACTAAATATGCAAAAAACCCCTTAGCTTTGGTTTTGGAAGAGAACTGTATTTGACCAAATTAGACATTGTTGGTATACCATAAACATTTAACTTTTTAATGCAAAATTTAATAAAATGTACTTTTCCATACAACTATATTTAACTTAAAAATGGGCAAACATCAAGAGTGCGGTATAAAACCTAACAGGAAAAATACATCTTATCTCATTTTCAATTTGAGACAATATACAACTTTGTTTAAAGGGCTAAAACTAGAATATCAAGAATACAAATATGAATTTACATAGATTTAACAAATAATAATGGTACCATTTATAGAAATCTTAGAAAGAAAAATCATTTCTTGTGGGCCCTTTGCTACCAGGAGTCTCATGGTATAAAGCCCGTGGCCATCACCAGACCTGTCACCAAAAAATATGGTCATTTCATGCTTTTAACTTTACACATTTTAGGTACCCTCATCGCTCCCAAGTGTTCAGAGATTTACATATATAACTTCCATTACATGGTAACAGAGTCATACCTGTAAATTCCTCTACACTGGATGGACATACACTCTTCCTATGGGTCCTTCTAGGACAAAATTTAACATTCCCTCCCTCCCCACCCGCCAAAGTATTTAGTTTCTGTAAAATTGAACTCTATACTTCTTAACTCTCCAAGACTGGTAAACTCATGCAATTCAATAGAATATTACATTTCACAAAAATCTGAACAAGTATCCATTTACTGAGATTGAATTTTTTGTTGTTTCCAGTTATGGAAGAATATTTTCATCATATGCCTATGTATTTCTTTTCTTACCCTATCATGATAATGCAGGGTATGCAGATCAAAGCTTTGTTTATCAGCTGGTTATATGAAAGATGAAAACTGTAATATTCCCATGATCCCATACGGGCATTCAATAAAGCAAAGGATGAGCTCCCCTCAAAAGAAAAAAAAAAAAAAAAAAAAGAGAAAAGAAAAAGTATGATTCTCAAGGGCACCTATTAAAAGGACAACAATACTAAAAAAAAAAAACTGTATTTACTTAGAAGCATTCAGAATGTCAACAAAACAGCTGCAACTTTTTTTCTTCCTTTTTGCAATTACAGAATGGTATTAACAGAACAACAATTATTTTTATGATGCATCAGAGACAACTGAAGATGAGAAATGAACTACATCCCCAAATATAACTAAATTTGTGCTGTGCACCAACAAGAACCTGCTTTATAACTCCCATGCCAATTTACAACCCCCACACTGTACCAGGCAAGGTTAGTGGCCATTGAAATACCACTAAGGACAGGGCTATCTAAAGACACATTCGGTAGTGTGTTAACTATACAAAAAAAGAGACACTGTACAGTTTAAAAACAAATCTTACACAGCCTTACGTTTCATTTTTTTTTTCTTTAAAAGGAGTGAGTTGTGTACAGGGGGGTTAAATGCTTTATAGACAAGAAAGAAATTGCTCTAGAAGGGATTTATTCATCATCATCATCATCTTCATCCTCCTCTTCTTCCTCCTCTTCATCATCTTCATCCTCATCCTCTTCATCTTCATCCTCCTCCTCTTCCTTCTTCTTCTTGCTCTTCTCAGCCTTGGCAACTACTTTTTTGCCTCCATCAACCTTCCCTTTGGCCCGGTATGCAGCAATATCCTTGGAGAAGAAAAGCAGGAAGAATCTCTCAAAAATTTAACCAGCCAAAAGGTCTGAGCGACCTCCACAGAGCACTTATGAAAGCAGTCACCCAGGTACCTGCCCTTTCTGCACATCCACTGGGGAAGAACCAGGAGCTGCAGCTTCAGCTCCAAGGTGAACTGAAGCCAAGAAAAGGGAGCCCTCTAACACAGAAATTACACAGGCATGCTAGCACATACTGCTTATGGCTGATAAGGCATTTCCACTGTTAGGCTTCTGGGAACAGGCTGGAAAAGCTGCTGCCTCTGATGGTAAAGGCACAGCTGAGCCCACTATCCCATAAGGAAATGAAGTAGGGAGACCTCTTAAGGTCCCTTTCTAGCCCTACCTTCTACAATGCCTAAACAAACGCACAGGAAAACCCTTGTTTGAGGCACAAAACTGTGATTAGCCACCCAGAACACATCAGAATGACTTAGTCCAACAGCTGCAATGTTATGCCTCAGCAAAGAGCAGTTAGACTGAACTCTGCCTAACAGAAGTTTACAAAATAAAAGGTGTAAGAACTCGATTAAAGGGTAGACAGTGCCACCTTCTGCATGCAATAAATTTATTCTAGTCATTTGAAACACACAAAATTTCCTGTTACAGGGAAGTCAAAACTGTACCTGGAAGGCACAGTTATGAAAGAAGTTAAGATTTCCCAAAACAGTAAAACAATTAGGTAGAACTGATCTACAAAGCTTACACACACCAGCTACAGAGAAACATCAACACATTTACACAGATGGTCCAAATCTTCAAATATTCCCCACATAATAAACACTACACCACTACCTTACTGTTCACTTGGGCTCCCTTAAAGCTGAGCAAGAAATTTTGAGAAGAAATGATACCCACTAAGACAAAGGCCAAGCAGTAAAATACTGAAGATTATTACACCTTAAAACCCCATTTGTAAGTATAAGAAATAGACATTACTACTGAAAATTAAAATAATATCTGCGAATAAAGATTAATAATTCCATAATTTTGAAAAGTCTGAGTTGCCTTGATTGTGTGTACAAGCAATTACCATGAAGCTGCACAGAAAGCACCAAGTGGGAAAGCTCCTAGACCTGCAACTGCTTTCTCGCATATCAACAGGGTTCAGAGGGGTTCCACACTACAGTGCAAAACTTTTCAAGTGGGTTTGTTTGCCAGCAGGAGAAATACCCAGAAGGTGAGAGCACACGATGGACACAGGTACTGTATGCCAGCTACAGGTGGTCACTGACCCCTTGTGAAGCATCATCAGGGGATGCCAATGTGCATCCAATCACTTCTCTTCCCTTGGGGTCCACATATTGGAATGGGAATCTGCCTCTAGAAATAAAACCACGTGCAGCACAATCCTGTGTGTGCAACAGAATTCTACAACTCCAATTATGACAGCAGGATTTAGCCTTAATAATTTAAAAAACTGTATGACAAGCTGCTTCATATGCATAATTAACCAAGTTCATTACTAGAAAGGAGATGGACACGAAGTAGGTCCAGGAAAAACACATGCCTAAAACTAGCATCTCCTTTGTGTTTTGTCACTATCCCAAGAAAAAATTTTAAAAATCATCTATGTGTATCAGTTATCCTAGCATTCCGGGATGCTCACTAGTATGTCCAAAATTAGGGAGAACCAATTCATGCATTACCAGCATGACTTACTGCTACCAACTCAGCTCAAATTCTGATGCGACCTATGGATTTAGTAACGATACAGAACCCATGGTATTTATTAAACCACCAGTGAGAGCCCAAAACTGTGAACAAGCTCAAGGTAAAGGACTCCAATTTAGTGTTATGCTCATGAACCATTTGCCCCTGTATGCAACGTTTTTCAACAAATATAATGAATTATGTCATTAGCACATTATAATTTGCAACATCAGGTATCAAAGTACACAGTAAGAAAAAAAACCTATCTAAACTGAGGCTTGACCTCCCCAATACATCTCCATAAATGTCGGTGTTACCTTTTCATACTTCTCCTTCAGCTTAGCAGCCTTCTTTTCGTAAGGCTGTTTATCATCTGCAGCGGTGTTGTTCCACATCTCTCCCAGTTTCTTTGCAACATCTCCAATGGACAGACCGGGATGTTCTCCTTTGATTTTTGGACGAAACTCAGAGCAAAACAAGAAAAAAGCCGAACTACAGAGGAAAAATAAGAGAAGATTATTAAAATTTTAGACTTTGCTACAGCAGCAACTTTTGTGACCTTTGTTACTGTTTCTTGAGAGCATTTTTGAAAAAGCACCTAAAAGTGAGACAAACGTTGAGTACAATGGAAGGTACCAGAACCAAAAAGCCACTTTGCAAACTCAATGCACCCTTTCCTTGTCTCTTCAGTAATGCTGCACATCTGGTCCCATTTTTGGCAGGATCCCCAGATAGGCAGATTTTATATACCAGACACAAGAGAAAAGCTTTAGAAATTAGAGGAAGTGAATGATACTAGAGCAGCAAATGTTATGTCAGAACTGTTAGACGTGGGAGGCTGCAGTATTTGTTAGGAAAGTAGGATTTCCAGACAACAGCAACAGCCTAAATAAGAACATTAGCTTTTAAAGGAACTTCCCTGCCCCTTTAAGCATTAGCTCAGTTTAAAACACACACATACATACACAATAAAGTACTGGTGTCTAGTAGAAGAACTTGAAGCCAGTTGTCATTATATAGTAGCTAAAGTTCTCTTTTTCCAAGCTGGTTTTGAGCAAGAGCATCCCTCTAATGTGTTCTGTGTGAAAACCTCCCATTTTAAACTGACTGCCAGTCAAAAATTCGGCTCAAGCCAACACATGATGAGAGCAGGGCCTGCAGTACTTTACTGCCATATTACACTGGGATTACCCTCTTAAGAGAAATTAGAAAAATCAAACTCACACACAGTCTATCTTTGCATCTACTTTTAAAGGCTGCCATTACTCCAACTTTGATACTGGGACAGCCTGCCTGAAAATAAAAGCTTAGCATTCATAACTAAAATTTCAACCTATCTTTACACCACTGGTGAGGAAGATCGCATACTCTTGTATTTCTGAAGCTCCTGGATAAAGTTACCATTTTATAGATACACACCAGTGTGATGGTCCCGAACAAGACAACCTAAAGCTAGGAATCTACTTACGGAGGCCTCTTCGGTGCATTTGGATCCTTGAACTTCTTTTTTGTTTCCCCCTTAGGTGGTACATAGTTTTTCATTTCTTTTTCGTAACGAAGCTTGTCAGCCTTTGCCATATCTTCAAACTTCCCTTTCTCCTTAGAAGACATAGTCTGGAAGGCAATTGGAATCATAGAATACCTCAGAAAGGACACACAAGGATCAAACCAGTATTTTAATATTCAAAAACATGCCAAAGCCCATTACAAAATTTCAGCTGGGGGAGCTAAAGGTAAGACAAAGACAATGGATAGTTACCACTCATCTTACAACTGCACTTTGTACTTACCCAAAAGCTGAACTTCCAAAGAAATCATGTATGATCTTTAATGGTATTTCACAAAAACCAGTCATTTAAGGTTTTGTGGGGGTTTTTTTTAAGGAGCTATTCATTCCTACCTTCCATCGTTCTGAGCATTTTTTTGAGAACTCTGAGAAGTTCACTGACGCATCTGGATGTTTCTTCTTGTGCTCCTCCCGACAGGTTTGCACAAAGAAGGCGTATGAAGACATTTTACCTCTCGGCTTCTTAGGATCACCTTTGCCCATTTTTGCTGATTTTCTGCAATAAAGCAAATGAGACACCTTTAAAACTCGTACTTTCAACAAACCAAGGCAAGAAGTCACAACCATGGATCATGTCAAAGAAGACCTTCTGGAGCAGTATTCTGAAATCATACAGTGGGAAGAAGAGTCCCTTCTGGAGAATTTACTTAAGATTTCTGTCATCCCTGTCTGAGGTGACCTGGATGCAAGCAACCTGAAATCTCAAAGGGCCTTCAAAATGTGCAAACAAGAACTATCCTGCCAAGCAATACGAAGGCAAGTACTGCAGTGGAGACTGCACACCATGATTAATACTGGTGTATTAATCACATGCTTGGGAAGAATAAATTCTATTGAAAGGAGGAGAAGAATACCCAAGTATCCTGTCTCAGTGGCCTTCTGGATTACTGATTTCTTTCCTTTTAAAGCCTGTGTTTCTACCTCTTCCCCTCTAGGCCCTGAGTGCTTATTTACAAAATATATTTTTCATTATTTTCTATGCCATATGTTATGATTCTTCTTTATGTGTACTGCAAAAGCCTGCTCTTTTCAGGTATACCTTGAAATACAAGAATGGAACAGCTTACTTGGTCAAATACGATACAACCTACACAGGGAGAAGTACAACAACTACGCAGGGCCGGAAGAGCTGTGCTCAGCAAGAGCACTAGCTGACACTTCCAGGGACTGAAAAATACCTTCCTGGAACTTTCACACCCAAGTCAGACATTCAGAGCGTTTCTTCATAGCTCCCTGGAAAAAGTCACTTGCACCTTGACAAGCTCTGTGTTTCAGCATGAATTACAAGAAGGGGAAAAAAACGTGTGAAAAGGAAAAAAAAAAAAAGGGCAGGCAGTGCCTGCCTGTATTGCCACAGAAGCTGTATTTCCTATCGGTTTGGCAGATAGACAGAAACAGATTTCTGCTCTGTGACTAAACACGTCCGGTTTGAAGTTTCTGTCAAGTAAACAAGAGGGCTGAAGAACCAGGGGCCGCTCCTGTCTGCCATGGAAACGCTCCCAGCGCAGGCGGGCGCGGGGCTCGGCCGGGTCGGGGCAGCGCCCGCGGCTGTGGGGGCAGGCGGCTCTGGGGACACGGAGCGGCCGTGGGCAGCCCTCGGCACCGCGACCCAGGGACGGGTGTTTAAAAGCCTCCTCCTTCCCGCCATTTTGGACGCTTCCCCTCTGCGGGGGGCAGAGGAGAACTTCTAAAGTACCTCAAGAGACCGGCTGGGGGTGAGAGGGTGGAAGAAAAAAATCAGGCCCGTTATTAGTGAGAACATGTGTAAGTTTTATTCCGCGCTCAGGCGAGTGTTCGCAGCGGCGAGCACATGCCCAGGAGCCGGACACCCACCGGGGTGCGGCCGCCCGCAGGCGGCGACCCCCGAACCCGGCGGGACAAAGCGTTCTCCCGCCGCCGCCCC
>WEKY01037156.1:113562-132903 GCA_013390045.1 Picathartes gymnocephalus
CCCGCCGCCCCCGCCCCGCCCCGGCCGGGGGGCTCGCCGCCCGGGAGAGGGTCTCCCGGGCACAGCCGCGCTCGCCTTTGTGTACGGGCGTCCAAGCCGGCGCTGTCCCGCGCTCCGCGGTCATGCAGCGGCAGCAGCACGACGGCCGCCGCCGGCTCACCGCCTGGCTACGAGCGAGCGGGCGAGCGCGCCCGGCCGGCCCAGTGGCCGCCGGCGCGTACTCACCCGTGTCAGACAGAGTCAGCACTCAGCCCTCTCTCAGTCCCGAGCCCCAGAGACGCTCCCGCGGCCGCCCGCCCGGCCCCAGCGCTGGCTGGGTCGCTGTGCAGCCCGGTGCACCGCAATGGCTGAGCGCGGGATCGATACGCAGCCTCCTCACACTCGCGGCGCTGGTAACATTACTCTCTGCACAGCCCCGCGCCCATTGGCCGCCGCCAAGCCGAGCGCCGCGCTGATTGGCCCAGGCGCTCCCATTGTCCTGACCAGAGCGCGCCGCGGGTTGGGCACGCCGCGGGACACGTCACCGAGCAGGCAAAGGGCGCGCAAATATAAAAGTGAGCGCAGGGAGCCGGTCGGCGGCGGGGCCTGGAGAGCAGTGGTGGCTGCCCGGCGCTGTGCTGCCGCCTGCGACGGGCCGCGGGCCCCGCCGCCTCGGGGGACCCCTGCGGCCACCCCGCGGTGAGGAGCACGGCGCCGCTGCCCCCCGCCCCTGCGGCTACGCCGCCCCGCCGCGGAAACCGGAGCTCGGCGGGGAGCCGAGCCGAGCCGAGCCCGCGTGTCTCGGCTCCTCTTGCCCAGTTGTAGCCGGCGCGCGCGGTTCCCCTCCGCTGCCCCGGCGGCGTGCGTGGCTCTGCCCCTTCCCCGAGGGTGGGGGACGTTTGTTTTCTTTTGTTGTTTCGTGGTTTTTTGCGGGTTTTTTTCTGTCTTTTTTCCAGAAGTGGCTTCATCACCTGTATGAACAACAGTCGGAAGGTACTGGGTTTCTCCATAACCTCCTGGGTGACAACGAGCAGTCCGCAGTGATCAGGCAGCTCACCTCAAGTTCTCAGCAGCGGTGCAGCGATGGCCCGGCGCCGTCCCGGGCATCCCGGTGCAGGAGAGCGCTGAACCACACCTCACCTGCCTTCGCTGCTGCTCCTCTCCCTGCTTGTTTACTGTCACTTGCACCGCTCGAGGCAGCTGTACAGGACTAGCGAACAGTAGCATTACTCCTTAACATCAGCTTCGCTGCTTGCATCTACTTAATTGGTGCAAACAACGCTGGGAGGAGCGCTGCTGTGAAAAATCCAAGACCACTGCTGTGCCCCGAAAGGCACTGTCAGCGCACTTGCTGTAGTAACACAAACTTGAATGAAGAGAGGTGTACATTGGTCACAAATATTCGTGTGTAAATAACTGATCTTGATAATTGCTTAAGTATCATGCTCTCTCAAAATCTATCCATGAAGCTTTTGAAGTGTCTCTGGTCTGACACAAAAGAGATGGCAATTGTTTGGCAAGGCATGGTGCTTCATGGAAGTCAAGGATCCTTCTAAGTAACAACCCTAATTCTAAAACTGTGCCATTTGTGAAGAAGTGCTGGTGGATATATGAAGACGGTGATTCTGCTACCTGAAATCATGCAAAAATACATGAATAGTAAGGAACACCAGCGTTTCTGTCTCAAGGAAAGTTTTTGTTTGTGGTTTGGGGGTTTTTTTTCTGATTTGCATCTTACAGTTTAAACCTTTATATGGAACAGAAGAAAACTATAAAAATCACTAGCATTTATGTGGTCTAGTGTGCAGAAGTTGATAGCTTTGCACATACTGAATTTCTTGAAGGTTTCTTCTGTGAAAATCAGACCTGAAAGAAAGGCAAAAGAATGCTTTTATTTCTTGCTGTTGTCTAGAGCTGAACCTTCAGTAAAACATAAGTGAGGAGAATTTGATTACATGACATACTCCTGTAAGGGTTGTCCTTCATCCCTGCTAGTTATATGCTCAGGCCTGTACAGGTTTAGCATATTCCAGTGGGTTTCTTCTGCAACCCTTGATGACAGAAATACAAAAGAATTTACTCATCAGTTGCAGACAGTAGCATTTTTTACAGAAGCAATATATGTTTCTTCTCTTGTTCATGCTGTGCTACATCCCTTCTGATACCTCACAAACATGCCTTCTTCTGTAAACCTCACTGAAGTTCAAACCTGTTTTAAATTACACTCCAGTAGACAGGTGCGGTCACTGAGATCACTTAGATAACACAAAACACCTTTGACTTCTTGCACATAAGCTTTGCCCACAGAACATTCGGGTCGCAACAGCCCAGTACAACTGCTCCAGGAAAAAAAGTATGTAGCTGCAGAGGAAGTTTCAAAACCCATGTTTAGTAATTTTGCTGTTTTGCAAACTAGGGTGTACTTTGGGAAAAAACACACAGATTGGATGGCATATTGCAAAGCAAGAGTAAAACCAAGATTTCTGTTAGATATGTGTTTTCAAATACTTCAGTTTTTAGGATACCCTTTGTAGCTACTTACTTGGAAACCAGTAGAAATGTTTGTAGGGAGCCTTTTGGTTCAATTCCTTTTCCATGTAAGGCAGGCTGAACTTGAATGGAAACATCACCTATACATTATCAGCCTTTTTTCAAAGTATCCTTTTGTTCTCCAGTTTTCTTGTACCTCTGAGGTAACAGAGGAAGGCCTCTTCACAGACAGAACTGTTCTTAACAATGTACTGCTGAGTAGGAACAGAAATGTTCCAATTGAATGATGAAAAAGGTTTTATTAAAATTTTCCTCTCACTTCCTATCATCCCCCCATGTAGCTCATAACCAAAGACTTCTAGCAAACACAAACAAGGATGGAGAATTTCAACAAGTACAGACTACCTGGCTGGCAGTGGAGCCTGACTGAGAGAGAGATGCAGAGATCTCCCCATTCCCAAAATAACTGTGAAACACATTGGTGACACTATTCCAGCATAACTTTTGATGAAGTCATAGCATGTAAAGAACCTTAGAAAGCTTCTGCCCACTTTAGTGCTGACATAGGTGTGAAAAAAAACTTGCATGAATTCCAGAAGTCACAGAGTGTGGTGCAGTGCACCTCCTGTGTGGCAGGATGGTGGTTCTTCCATGCCTCCATCTTCTCCGGCAAAATGTGTGTTCTGTGAAGGACAGTGCTTACTCCCCAGTGGGATTTGGCAGGAAAGCAGATGATTTCATAGCTTGCTTTGTCAACAAAGAGATTCAGTGTCGTCACGGGACCACCAGATTTTGTCACTCTGTCCTCTCTCCTAAGGAATGAGATCATTGTTTCTTTGGGTCAGAATTACTAGACTATTACAGTGAAAATGGCATAGTAACAACTAGCTTGTCAGTCAAATCCAAAGCTACTATTAGGCTATTTTTAACAAGATCTGAAAACCTTTCTCAACAAAAAAGTTACATTTCCAGCTCAAAATGAGAGCAAAACATCTGTGGAGACAGGGCACCTGGGCACATGTACTTCTGATGGAGCTGCTGGTAATGTAGATTGTCACTGTTGCTTTTGAACAATTCCACCCCTACAGCAGGCAGGGCTTTTGCAGCATATTTGAAAAAAAGCCCTGGCCGTATTTGCCTTTTTCCTGAGGCTGCAGTGCCAGCCTGTGCACAGCCCAGATGCACACAATTCTCAGTTGCTTATTAGATGTCGACTTGAAGCCAATCTTTTCCTCCGGTGTCTTATTTGAAATCGTCAGGAGATACATTTTAAATATTTCCGTAAAATCATTTCTGGAGGAGAAAGACTCTGTTCAAAGGACTGAGAATCAGCATGTCTGCAAACAGTACCAACACATGGAACCTGCTTTGCTTTACCTTTCTGTCTGGATTTGCTCACACTCTGTCAAGTAATCTGCGTATGTTGCTGTACTGCTTCTATCAGTGAGCAGGGTGTCAAGTGGCTGTTTGTCCGCTCCCCATGGATGAGTGGCTGGCTGAACCAGGTGTGTAAGTGGTTACTTTGGAGCAGTGGCATACAGGCAAGGTAACCTCAGCTGACTAAAGGTGGTGGTCTGGGAGAGGCAGGCAGGGAGCAGGGATGGCACTGCTGCAGCGTTTTCCTTGCCAAGCTTCACGTGTGAACCAGCTGATTTTTGTTGACATGTGAGACCTGAAGAAAATTCCGTCGTTTCTAGAGCTGATACATTCTTAAATCAGGGTCAGTAGTTAAGCAGTGCTTTTATCCACAAAATGGGTAACATGAAAATTTGTACACTTTTTGTGGAATTAACACATGTATGGCAAAGTATCCAAGTAAACAGATTTTCATACCAAAAGCATATACTCACACTGTTCAGCTCAGAAAGTGGGCAAAGATGGTGAAGATACATCAGTATGGACTTTTCCTCTGATGATCAGTATACCATTTTTTACAGTGAATATGTGTATAGAAAGTAACCATTTTATGGTAAGGTTAATAGATTTACTCTTATGAAATATGGTTCCTTTAGCATCTTATTCCTTATGCATAAGTACGTAACTTCTTTAAGTGCCTCTGTGGAGCTCTCAATGTGCAGTTTCAGACAGATGGAACTGTGTTCAGCTTCAACAGCAAAAATGAGTTCAAAAAATGTTCTTTCAGAACTGCACTATTTCTGAAATCGCTGACCTGCTGAGATGCTTGCTTTGCTGAGAACACAACATGCAGTGCAACATCCACTTATCTCTTCAACTTTCAGGAAACATAGCATCAAACATTCAGTCCCCTCCAAAGTCTCCAGATCATTTATGTATTGTACACTCAAACCTTCCATTGAGATAAGAGTTATCAGCTGCTTCTAATAAATCCAAACTGCTTCTGTCCATCTTGATAGACACTCCTCAAAAGGTGTTAGTACTCACTTGAGGCAGGTAAGCTTCTGACGCTGACACCACTGTTAGACTTCTACACCTGAACAGGCAAAATCCAACCAGGCCTAAGGTGATGAAAAATACCTGAGATTCCCTTCTTTCCTTCCTATTGTATCCAGCCCAGAAGATTCAACAAGATATGCTCTCTCACAGACAGGGCTCCTTCAGACAGACCTCAATGCTCCATGTCGAACTGGAAAGATTCCTAAAGCTAAGTATAGTGCTAGGACAGAGGTACTATTCCCTTATCTACATGTTTTCTGAAAATACACAATATATAAACACCATGTGACCTATACTCTGATCCTTTACAGGGGACTGCAACACAGACTAAGCCATCTGCTTCTGGATATGAAGATGGCACCTTAATGCCAACACAGTCCCTGATATTAGAAATCCTAGCACCGTCTTATTTCCACAAACTAATAATGTGAATTTATGGCATGTTGATATCCAAAGAAACAGGATGCAGCACACATCACTCTATCTAGTAACTACCCAGGACCTACTGTGATGTAGACTGCATACAAGCAGTTACAGGAACTGCTGGAGGAAACAACCATTTGCTCACAGCTTCAAAAAGGGAACTTGCATAGTTTGACAGGACAGTCTTACCCTTTTGCTGAATACAGCCTAGTGTATGTGGTTGTCACTGAGTAGTGTCTGTCTCATCCCTTACAACACAATGGAGTGTTTCTCACTCATTCGAGGAGTTGTCCACATACTCAGGAACTTAGTAAGCTTGCTAACTTCCCAAAGAGATATGGAAGCTCAAGGAAGATTACAAGTACTACAAGTTATCAGCATGTACCTCTCACTAGGGAGGGCAAAGAACATATCCTGGAAGGGCTGAAGCAGCCTCAAAAAACTGTTACCCTTTAACCATCTCTCCTTTCTGTCCCCTTTTTCTTCTCTTTTTTGTCCACACTGCTGTGCAAAGATAAGCTGAAAAATGCCTTCTGGCAGCTGTACCTGCTCACCAAATAATCATCAGTAGCATTATTTAATGGGAAAGTAATTTTCTAGCCAGACCCCCCTCCCCTCACTTCCAAAACCATTTTCCAGTATCTACTGCACTGCACTGGGTACTGCATTGGTCAAACAGCTACCATCACATGCAGCCATAGCAATTCATTACTGGTTCAGAAAGGAGGATCACCTCTTAAAGGGCTGTTCAGAGAAATGAAGTCATGCTAGCATTCTCACGGAGACTGTTTCCAGCTTCTATCATAATCATCCTGTTTCTTCTACCATCTTCTTTCCCAGTGATGTCATCTCCTTTTATTTAATGGTTCTATTTCAGGATTTCTGAGACTCAGGAGAAGAAGCTGAGACAACCTAGGATGTAAGAAATCACATGCTTTACATTGACTAAGCCTGTGATACCAAAAAGCATTCAAGGGAATGCCCACTCTTCTTGCCTTTTCCAATAGCAGGTAGTTGTTTTGAAAAAGTCCCTGTGAGCTCATCATTGCAGGGGGACAACTTCTACTCCAAGTCACCCAGTGTTACCACAATCTCAGTAATAACTTTTTCATTAACACACACAAACTTGTAGTCTAAATCTATTTAGCTTAGTACTTTCTTAACTAGAGGCCATTTGGCTTTCTATTCAGTTCTTCTTTGCCTTTACTTATTTTCCACAAGTTTTAGAGGATTATAAGTATTTTGCATTACTTTAAATCTCATTTCTTCCTCATTTACCATGTTTCCATGAACTTTCATTTTGCTGAAAAAAATGAAGACCCTTGTGGAATATGTCCCGAATTTCACAAAGGGAATGCTGCCACAATGGAAAGACACATTCTTTTCAAAATCAAAGCTCCAGTCAGTTTGGACAGAAAGTCAATGTGACCTCAAAGTTTTGTCAGACACAACATTAGACAAACTTTCATTAAACTAATGCATGGCACCAAGAGTTTAAATGGTCTAAAGCTGAATTTAATGAAAATCTGATGGTTTCCAGGAGGGGTAAGTGTGGGGCTGGGAGTGTAGATTCAATTCAGATGCTGACATGCATGATATGCATGAAAGTCACTGGGTAGGCTGAGATGTTTTGACCAGACAGGCATCTGATTAGTCTCCTTCATGTAAATTTAACTTAACCTTATCCTGAAGTATGGATGCAAATCAAAATAAATAGCCACCCCTCTGGAAAGAAATACTGAAGCAGTAAAACTTTCAAGAGCCTCTTTGAAGCTGTGGATTTTGATTGTTTGAACTTTTAGAAGACCTAACAGTGACAACTTTTATAACAAAAGGAATTCTTAATACTAAGTTATTTCTTCTATTACAGCATAACAGATCACATAACTGTTCTTGGGTTTCCAA
Organism: Picathartes gymnocephalus; assembly: GCA_013390045.1. Taxonomy (NCBI): domain Eukaryota; kingdom Metazoa; phylum Chordata; class Aves; order Passeriformes; family Picathartidae; genus Picathartes; species Picathartes gymnocephalus. The sequence continues at coordinate 120,775 of WEKY01037156.1, forward strand.
ATATAAGCAAGTGGCTGCTTATAGGATTAAATGGATGTAAGGGATATGTATATTCACATCCACTTACAGTCTCTAGTTCCAGTGACCCACAACAGTGTGTTAATAACAAACATTTTTCATTCAATCCTACAAAATTTCTGCAAGTATGTATTACTATGCTAAACACAGCACCTAAGTTTTGATGTATTATTATTGCTTTAAAATTAAAATTATTTTTTTTTATTTTCACTTCTAGCTCCTTAAAAACCTCAACATAAATACTTTTGGCATCCCTCCTGCACACCCACTCTTTCTGATTTGTGGATCACTTAAAAACATTTAAATGTTTTAAAAATCATCCAACCTTTTCTGTCCTCTAATAACTACACTCAGATGTGTAGAAGTCATATTAGGTAGAGGTTTGTTTATCTGACCTTGCAAAAACATCAATTTCTAACCATACTAACACAAGAGAAACTAGAGAAGTAATTTTACTTCTGCGTATGTGACTAGTAACACACAGTTTTATGGATAGAAAAGAGCCACAAAAATCATCCAAGAATGTGAAAAAAATGAGAACCCTAAAACATTCAATCTGTTTAGCTTTTTCTTAAAACAAACAAACAACAACAAAAAAAAAATATTGAGAAGTAACTTGATTACAGGGTAAAAGCACCTTCCCAGGGAGAAAATAGTGAGTCCTAAAGAGCTCTTTAATCCATCAGGGAAGGTATACAAGAATCAATGACTGGAAGCTGAAGGCAAACCAATGCAAATGAAATAAGGTAGAAAATTTTTAGCAGCAGGCATGATTACTACTTGTATTATCCTAGTATGTGGAAGCCAAGTCATGGATCAGGGCTCTATTTGGTGCTGGTAAAAAAACTCAACCCCAAAACCAGAAGAAGACATCCAAAACACAGAAGAAAACCCCGATCCCTGCTAAAAGGTTACAAAAAGCATGTAAGATGTAACATAATAAATCAGTGATAATATTATCTGATATGACAGGAAGCAGTTCCAGGCTATGGTTTCACGATACAAAGTATTAAGATGAGATACAGACTTAAGGTGATTCTGCATATCAAGTCTATTTTGCCCATTCACACAATTTCTCTACAGCTATGAAATGTTGAAAACTGACCCTTATTAAAAAAAAAAAAAAAAATCATTGCTAAAACCAGGGTTTTAATTTTTATTTTGGAAAAAAATGCCAGTGAATACTTTTGCAAGTATTTTGATTTTTATGAATTTCAGTGAATGGGTGGACCAAATTACCCCTAACAGTATTCCCACCAGTTCTTTTTACAGGAACTTGCTGCATTACTTGTGAGAAAAGACTACATATCCCAGAGAAAAACATGCAAAAGCAAAGTATGAGATTGCTTTGTTATCCTCATAGCAAATCACTAGGCTTGGTGACCAAATCCCAACCACCATCCATAGATAAAGTAGACATTAACAAAACCTGAAACTCAGCCCACGGTCTGGCAAGATTTGTCTGAAAACAACGTAGTATGCTACCAAATTCTAATATAAAAGATAACAAGACGAGCTTGTGCTCCCAACAAAATTGCTCTGGCATTGGAGCCTATACACCACCCTTGGCAGGTTACAAACACAGTTTGACCGGGAAGAAGATTAGGGGGCAGCCAAGAGCAGCATTTTCTATTACTGAAGTTTTTGCCATCTATTTGTGAGAATCAAAGATTGGAAGTATAGCCCCTGAAATTCATTGTGGAGAGAACTGGGAGCATCTCCTCTTATTTTTCAACAGGAAACCATAGGAGAAAAGCCTGCCTTTGATTTCTGTTTCTTCATTTAAACTATTAGCAGACTACAGCAATACCCCCAATGTCTACTGCACTGAGAAGCTCTGGAAGAACTAATTTTTTGGGGTGGGAATGCTGAAGAGAAAACAAAAGCTAAAGAGCTGGGGTCAATGCTCCACAAATAGCTCCTGACACTTGGAAGCAAACTAGATATACCCATGGTGTTAAGTACCCAGCTTTCTTCCTTCCCTTCCTCTCTGGAGGGGGCCAACCTCCTCCCACTGGCTGATGTTCTGTGTTTCACTGAGCTGGATATTCACATTCACATGCTAGACAGGGAATCAGTTACAACCAGTTCTAAAAGCTTTCATTTTTCTCTTGCTCCTTGTTAAAAATACTTCAAGCTATAGCTGTAATAAGTGACATTAAAAGAACACTGCTTCATTGCAAAGTTTAAACACTTAACAGCCTTACTCTTTGGCCTCGTGCACTCTGCTGAATTTTTCCACGGGACCGCGGCTGCTCCATGTGTGCAGGATACAGCTCAGGAAGTGAATCAGGGCTGTGCATCAAATTAGATTATTTATAGGTTGGTATATGTGTTGTCTTTAGGAGTTGTGCCGAGAACAAGGCAGACAACTACAGGAAGAGAGCAAGGAGCATGTGGTTAAGGCAGTTGAATGCCACACAGAACACTCAGTTCTGCCTCGGCCTTCACCAGCAGCCCCCATGAGCAAGGAGCGTGTCAGACGGCCAACCGACCTCATCTTCCTCATTTTCTGGGAGTCCAAACAGAAACCCCTTGGGCCTTTTAGGCAGAAATGCAAAGCAGATGATGATAATGAAAGGTTTGGCTCTTGAGGGAAAAATGGACCTGGAGGCACAAGGTTAAAAGGGAGGAGAACCCAATTAATATCATTGACTTTACTACTGACTAAAGGAGTGGCTCAGTTTTCTCCTTGGTCTAACAGGACAGCAGTACTTTTCTGTTGTTCTGGGAATATGCAAAAATTCATAAAATACTGCGAAGTTCTTAAATATCATTGTAATAAGCCTACAAAAAAAAAAGGTTTTTTGATTCTCTATATACAAAGGAAGTTTAGAATCTTTTAATCTCCTGATTATCGTATACTGCTACATACTTGCTTTAAAAATATATACAATATAAATACTAATGTATAGAGATAGAACACATCTATTTTTCCTCTCACACACTATTTTTAATGTGTTTTTGCAAAGTCCTTTCTTTAGCTTCTATCAGGGAACAGCGCTCATTGTCAACAGAAGGTATTCACTGGCTCACAAAAAATAAAAATATCTTCACTCTCAGTTGTACATTGTGTAACCACAGCCAATGGAATAGAAAAGCAACAGGAGAGCTAGTAAAAGGTAATGTCTTTTCCTACTTATTACATTAGAGTATCATAATATTGAAAGTTTTCAGTAATACTAGGCTACCAAGTTTGCAAAAGAAAATATTATACTTTGTGTCCAGCAAGAAATAAACAAATCTACCTACATCTTTAAAAATAACCTGAATAGTTTCAACAGTTACTCTGATTTAAAAATCTGAGTTAAGAGAAATACCACAATGATTGAAAACACAGATGATGATCTCCTCCATTTTTGGTAGAAAGCCACTAAAAGTAAAAATATAACACAATAATCACAGTAATCATGAGGTTTAGGCACACAACAAAAGAGAAATATTTTAACAATGTCTGACAACATCCCAAGCACACGGTGTCTGAACACCACTAAAGTGGATGCGCATGAGATTCAAAGACAACACCAGTTTAAAAGATAATTTTCATCATTTAGAAGCAAATAGAAAGGGGAACGAAATAGAAAATTAGGTTCAGGCCTACAATCTGTTCAGAGTGAGATCTTGCAGTCATCCAGAGTCCCATGAACTTTGTCAGGCCCTCAGGCTATCGAGGTCCATTAGAACAAATCCAGTTGCAGGATTAGGACCTACATATATAAAGAGAAAAAGGATGAAAACAGGTAACACAGCATACAGCTCTAATTAAAAAGACACCAAACTAATCACAGAAAAATAATTTGAGTGCCTCAACCATGACAAGGTCTATATTTTTACCATAAAATGCTGCAGCTACAGCAAAGGCTACAGTGATATCTTACACCAAGAGATTTATAGTGCGTTAATTGATCACAGCACATTCCCCTTCAGGCAAACACAAGTACCTGCAGTGTGTTTGCTCACCTCCTGTGTGCTGCTGCTTTTTCCTTGTTATGTGTAATTTGTTTTATTATTTTTAATAAAAGAGAGTGGTCTAAAATCAATAAAGGTGATGTATTTATCTTCATAAGCTCTTCATTTCTAGACATGTAGATTTTTAGCCTCTTAGTAACATGATGGCCAAAACTAAAATGAGATAATCTCCCCATATTTTACAACACTGTAAAGCTGCCAGAAAGTAAATAATATTTCTATAAGAAGTGTCATTGTTATGCCTATCAGAAGGCTGTGGGAAGTTCTAGCGTGGCAATGTCTCTCCCTAAGGTTTCAGTGAAACCCCATGGTAGTATGCAGAGAGTATCATAGAACTGCTAATGATAAAAGAGACTGCAGCACAAAAATGCCTACCTCATAATGAGGCTTGCCCACTGAAATATAGACTTTAACACAGCAGGAATGTGTGACAGCAGCAGTGAATACACTACAGGAATATCAGATTTATGGTGACACAAGCACATGGAATCACAGGCTACACTGTGGAGTGCTGTGTCATCCAAACTTCCACACCAGCACTCACCATCCTCCACAGGAAGGGGTCCATGCTTCCTCTCTACCTATGACATTCCCATGGCTATCTCTCAGCTTGGGAGGCTGTAATGGCCAATTCACGGTGCCTGTAAATGTCATCACTGCACCTTGTACCTTCACTAGCACGACCTCTTTGAGACAGCCAGACCAAAGACAGAATGAATTGTCCAGGACTACAATACCATTCTTCCTACTACTAGAGCAGATGTATGCCTTCAGGGATCAGCATGTAACCAGACAAATCAATATAAATACACCTCCTACCCAAAAAAATGTTTAAAACAATCAACAATCTCTGATTACTTTTGTATCTCCTACACAATGGCTTAAGATGCAGCAAGATACTTTATATAAAAAAATAGTAAGTTTAAAAATTACCTCAAGATACATAAGGACATGAACACCTTAAATTCACTGAGACATTAATTTGCCTATAGCACCCATGGAGAGATAAGTACTCAAACTGCTATTACTTCTAGATACGAAAAAATAATATTATGTATAAAGTTTTCCATGCACATGAACATTAAGAAGCCACTTTTGCCAAGATGAGACACTGACTTTACTGAGACCACTTATATATAAGAAAATTCATAGATATGCAAGGCAGATGAGATTTCCAAAATTTGTGAAGAAAGGAAATGAATTTGTCTTTTTAGAGTTAGTGTTAGCTCAGGACAGATATCAAAATCTTTACTCCCATTTTAATATTGAACTCACAGTTACATTCCACATGTATGTCTGAAACTGGCACATGGTAAAGAATCTACAACACTGGACTTCAAATATAGTGTCAGATTTTGGTTATTTTATCTCCAGAGAGTTACAGCCTCAAACCTGGGGTCACTCTGTAGGCACGCTGGGGCTTGGGGGGAAGATGCAGCTGGCAGGGCTCAGCCTTGTGCAGGCAAAGGTCCCAGTCCCAGGGCCCAGTGTGCCCTTGGGGTATGTTTGCTCAATAAATTTATGATTTCACAAATTTTTAGCAAGCAAAGAGTAATTTACTGCCTTATCTGGCTATCACTTCTCTTTCTTTGAATAATCTGAAACTATTGATGGGCCATTAATATCAAATTCCTTGCCAGAGTTACATTTCCAAAGAAAGGCAGGTTTTAATTTCTTTTCTCAAAGCATACTACAAGCTTTATCTTTTTAATGTGGACACCTAACTACTCAACACCTAAGACAACCTTTCTTCTTCCAAACATACATTAACAGTTTAGATTCCCACACCTGGTGGAAATTTATTGAAACCGAACAAGAAAAAAAAAGCTGTTTGGATTTTTTCTTCAGGTTATGCCTCCTTGATATTAAAGATGCCTCATCTCTGGTTTAAGTGAGAACAGCCTAGAAACAATTCTATTTTACATCTGTTTGCTAACATGTCCATACAACTACACCCCACTGGAAAGTTAGCCAAGAGCAGTTGTATTTCCTCTGTCCTTTCTCAACCTGTGAGTTCCAGTACATGCTGAAGGGGGAAGGAAAAGATGACTGTGGCTGGTATGGGACCTGGCTATAAAATTCTCAAGCAAGCTGAAAGCCTCCTTCTCCTGGGGAGAATTCTTATATCATCAGGCAGAATCAGAATAAGGAACAGAATCAATTATTACTGAAATACTATGGGGTACTGCTATTAGAAGACTTGACTCCATAATTTAATTGTAAGAAAATTACTGTATCTGTGTTGGTCATTACTATAAACCAAATTAAAAGATCAGTGCCTTCCCAGCAAATGCAAAATACATCTTTTCATGCTAGGCAGCCCACTGTGACATTACAAATCAAACTCAACAATTAATGTCCAGTCCTTTGTGGCAGGTGGGGAAATATTCTAAGCAATATTATGTGGGAAGCAGTTGTAGGAGTTAAGAATGTCATATAATAAATAATACAATTATATTTGAGGGCAGATCTTTACAGTTTTCCCATGAATGACTTAACTGTTGGTGACGCATACAAAGCTGCACAGATACACCATCATCCTGCCTATTGCTCAGACATATAACTCTAGCATCACCTTGGATCCCAAAGATACTCCAAATCTCAAGATTCATATTCGTAATTTTCAGATACTTTCAATGCAACATTTCCAAGACAGTATTTTTCTTAATCCTTCCAATCAGCTAAAGTATTCAATCAGGTTAATCATCATCATGATGTTTTGATTCAGCAAGATTTTGCTCTCTGCTTTTTACAGCAACATTTTTTCTCTCTGCTTTTGAGAAACACAGCCTAATATCACACACATTCACTCAGGGAAATGCTGCAAAGACCCTTTTCCTAGTCAGTCACTTGGAGAACACATTACTGTCTCCACAGCTCTCCCTGGCTATTTCTGCAGCATCTACCACTTGTCTTCACTTTCAAGGCCCATCCTTGCTTATCACCACCACACCTATTGCTCCTTAATCATTGTCAGGAAAACAGCTATGGTTTGCTCATGTTTGAAACCGGGCCAATTTTCATAAAACATAAAGCTGAAAAGACCATCAGATCATACTGTCTAATTTGATTATTATGATGTGTTTGGCTAAAACACTTGAAAAACCCTCCATTTTTTACTGATAAAAAAATAAAATTCAGGGATTCTTCTTGTATCTCTTCCCTTCCTATCTCCCACTTGCCATTCAATGTCAGTAGTCCAGTTTCCAGCTCCTCTCACACCCACATGGTTTTCAAACAAGCCTCTTGTGCCTTTTCCTGTCTTACACCTCACACTTTATGGAAACTCCCTTAAATATCTGAAAACATACTGCTTTACTGTTGTTCAAAGCTTTCTCTGAAATTCAGCTTACTAACATGCCCCTACAGACCCTACGAGCAAAATGTGTGATAAGTAGTTATATACACATCACCTGTTTTCAAATGTCTCAAATAAGCAAGAGTGGGATGTAGGAGACAGATCCTATCCTACAGTAAATAGAGAGAGGCTCCTTGAGAGCAGTTTGGTTGAAGGAACTCCTGAAACACTACAAAATGTACTTTGAATGAATCTGCATACGCTGCGGAAATGGCCTAAGGAAATCAGTCTTTTGATTTAGTTACATGAGTTGGATCCCTAAAGTATGAATGTTCCCCCTGACTACTACCATGTCCCTTCTCCTCTGTGTATATTTACACTGCTAAGATTTAAAATTGCAGATATTCTCTCCAGCACGTTTGCATGATGCAAAGCATCATAGAAACTAGTTATTTTACAGTTATACAAAAATAGTCTTACAATGCTATACAGTATTTTATTAAACAGATCCTGATCATGCAATTATCATAGTACTACATACATATGCCTGGTAGATGAAGCACAGCTCTGTGCATCAACTTCAACTCTGGTATTCACTAAATTCCTCAATCCTATAACAAAGACCTGGAGTGTGCTCATGGCTGGCACCAGCTTTTTTCTCCCCAGTGTGAATCATGGGCAAATCGTCAAGAGAAATCAACATAGCTAAAGAAGAGAAGGGAGAGTAGGAATATTAGGAAGAATCAGGATAACAGGAAGAATTTCTTCACATAAAGAGTGATTAGATATTAGAATGGGCTGCATAAACAATAATCAAAAGTCATACCAGGAACCATGTAAAAAAGAAAACAGAATAGAACAACTGCTACTGGTGATGATCTAGTTCTTGCTCCAGATAACAGAAAGTGAGTTCTTTTAAAGCCCAAAGTAAGAGAAAAATGCCTCCAGAAGCAAACAAACAAAGAATGAGGACACAGTCAGTTATAGATCAAAATCTAACCAGGGAAAATATTGTAATAAATTATTTTATTTCATTATAATAAATGTGATTAATAGCATAGAGTTAACCGCAAAAGGCTGAAAAGGACGTATTTGGTCCTGCATTATGGTACAGTCGTTAATAATTCAGAAACTGGGGCAAGTATCATGGCATAAAATCTGCAGTTATTTCAGTTACTCAGAATCAAGGAAAATTATTAATCTAACCAAAATTAGTAAGTGGATCTCAGAAACACTAAATCAAGTTTAAATGATGATAGATAGATAACAGACACATACTAAAATAAACCCATTAAAAAAAACCAGTCTGTGTTTTATGAGGTTTCAAATTAAAGACAGAGCTGTAAGGAACTTAGTGCAATAAAACTCAATGTGTTAGGCAAAGGAAGGGTAACAGTTACCTACAAAATCTCCAGATAAATTGATGTTAGTCACTAACATTTAGTCTCCCACAGATTTAATTTACTCACAGTCTTACGTTCACTTACTCACAAGCACTGACACTTACCTGTTTAAAGGTCTGGCCAAGATAACTTACATAAAAAACAAAAGACAAGGGCCATCAGCTGTAAAGTCCTCACCCCATTTCAGGAGTTGTTTTAATTATCAATATCAATTAGACAAGTCATAGAATCATAAAATGGTTTGGTTTGGAGGGGACCTTAAAGATCATCTAATTCCAATCCCCCTTGCCATGGGCATGAACACCTTTCACTGGACCAGGTGCTCAAAGCCCCATCCAACCTGGCCTTGAACACCTGCAAGAATGGGGCATCCACAGCTTCTCTGGGGAACTTGTTCCAGTACCTCACCGCACTTACAGTAAAGAATTACTTCCTAACATCTAATCTATCTCCTTTCAGTTTGAAGCCATTAACCCTTGTCCTATCACTACATGCCAGTGTCAGGTGCTAGGGGGTGGTAGGATTGCATCTGTTTAATGGAAGTCAGCCATTAGATCAGTTATCCTGTAATGGGAAAACACACCACTTGCTTTGGCCTCAGGAAGGAACCAGGGCCCACTTCAGCAGTTTAGTGAAAAATGTCTGCTCAACACACCACTACAATCAAAATAAAAATAATAAAACAGGAAGCTTAAACAACGCAAGACAGAAGAAAACCAGTGTAATAGGATTATAAAAATCAGTGCTGTGACCTTACCAGAAAAAAAAATCCCATATGAGGTACAGGTCACTTTTTCTCTAAAAGGATACTAAAGATATGGATAGGGTTCAAGTAATAAACATAGAAAATATCCTATGAAGAGAAATTAGAAAGTTTCAAGTCGAGAATAATATGCATGGATATGTAAAGTAATTGTTCTAGAAAGGTCAGATCAGACATTTGCATGCTATCTCACAACACAAGAAAAAATACAGAGAAACACTGAAAGTGTGGAAAATTCAAAACTGAAAAGAAGAAATGTTTTTTCACATCATATATAACCCATTCATATTGATTATCATGGAAATTTAGAGATTAATCTAAATACAATGTCCCTATCAATGACAGTATAGATTAAACCAGTTACTACACAGAGAAATAAGGAAGCAACTTATTTGGAGTTAACATCAACTGAAGCATTAGGAGGTATTTGCTAGTGAAACAGGAAACTGTATTATGGTTTAAGCAAATATGATAATACCTGTGTAAAAATATAAATTAAAAAAAAGGAATAGCAACTTGACTTCATTATTGCAATTTTGTTCACAATCTCCCAGTAACTCTTCCTACAGTTTGCAATAAAGACTATTAATAGCTCATTAACAATAGTAGTTGTCTTTAGAAGGTTTTGAAACAACTAAAGCTTGGACACATTAAGCTTTTATGTAAGCAGTAAAGGCGAATACATGAAAAATTAAAAACAGCATGATTATAAACTTTTTTACTCCATCAATGCAGGTTCTATCTAAAATATATTCTTCCCTCACTTCCAATCATAGCCAGTGTCTTAGAAGCTTGTCTATTTTTCAAAGACCTCATATGGAACAGTTTTCCCTTTATCAATTTTTAAAGGATTATTTTAACAAGGATTTTCATCACAAACCTTGCTAAAAAGCACCCAAAAAATGACTACTTACTGTTCACCCACAGACGAGAGAGCTAGAATTAGCTTAAGCACTGAATCCTTAGCATGCCACAACTATACTGCTTGGTTATCTTGATTAGATCATCCTGGTTTAGTTTGAAATGCACATTGTCACTGCACATACTAAGACCTACATTGCCCTGTTGTAGTAGCAATTACAAAAACATATATAACATCACAACCTATATAAAACATATATAACAACTTTTTCTCAAAAAGCAGTCTTAATTTTATTAAGATAGGCAAGGTAAAAATGAAAGAAAGCATAAGGACATGGCTTCATATATTTTAGCTGATTTTTTTCCCATCATATCTGGGAAAATAAAGAGAATATTATATTGTCTGGAGGTGGGGGAGCAGGAGAGGCTGCCAGCACTGTCAATGCAAGGTTGGGCTTAGTCAGGGGCTGGGTCAGTAAACAGGGCAGAAGTAAAAGGCTGAAGCATCACACAGCACTACAGACAGTGACAGTGAAGACTCAAACGTCGATAATACAGAGAGCACAAAGAACCAGAAAGATTGCCTGGGAACTCTTTCTTGAATAGAGAGGATACAGCTTGTACTAGGACACAAGAAACCGAGAGATTTAAAGAGCTACATGAACTTCATGTGGTGATCCTTGAGCGTAGGCTTAGTTACTGGTTCTCGTAGAGAAGGGAATTTCAGTCCATGGGCAGCTGTGAGTCTGAGAAGACCTTACTGCCTGCAATGACACGGAAGCTGTCTAGAATAAAAACAAAGGAACAGGTTGCAGAAAGGTGGTATAAAATTTCTGAACCCAAAAGGCAACATCATCTATGTTCTGAAAGCAGCAGACCATTCACCACCAGGATACTACAAGAACATAAAATTATTCTCCTCGGGTAACTTACTCTGCTCTGTTGTTTTCACAGGCTGTGTATTTGAAAGAACTGTCACTTGACAGATTTATCTTTCAGTTGTACAGTTTTTACCTGTGACCATTTTAATAACACAGCCCATTGACAAATATTGTCACTTTCTAAAATAAAAGGGATATTTTGCTTTTCTAAAGCTATTATATACTTGATACTGTGTTCTGAATGTACATAACTTGAAATATACCTCACTGGACATTTACCTGCAAAATTGCCCCATGCTTTTTTCCTTTTAAGTAGAAGGTGGGCAAGAGCAATAAAATAAACTCACAGGAGAAAAGGTGTAAACTTATCTCATTTGGATGTAAAGGAATTTCTTGTTAGGACACTTCTTTGCTCATTCCAACAGTACCAAAGCTATTTATTTGGTAATAAGAGTTTCTGGACTGAAACAGACATTTCTGAACTAGTTGTTGATGATTAATGTACAGTTTAAGAGAGCCATTACTTTGTGACAGGCACTACAGAAGCCAAGTGTCAGATAATAAATCAACTTCTGCTCCAGTCTAATTCTAATTTAATGGTCAGAACTCTTCTTCTTAAAGTCTTGTCTCAAATATTGTACTGCGAAGAGTTCAACGGGATACACAGTAGGTGCTGTGAGTCTTGTAGCGTGAATGTCATGTAGGCATTAAACTCGATGTATTGTAACATTAGCCAAAGCACGTTTTTGAACGCGAACACGTGCCACAATCCCCTGCATAACCACTGAAGGAAGAGCTAAGTTTTTGCTCTAAATGAACAAAAGAAAGCTGATATGAAACCAGCGCGGAGCGGGCGCGCCGCCCGCCCCGGGCAGCGGCTGGGCCGGCGGGCAAAGGTCCCTCCAGCCGCGGCCCCGGCCCCGGCTCCGGCCGGCT
>WEKY01037156.1:132917-156639 GCA_013390045.1 Picathartes gymnocephalus
GGCTGCCGCTCCCCAGGGCCGCCGGGAGGGATCCAGAGAGGGAGCAGGGAGACAGGGAGGCACGACCCGCCGGGTATTAACGGCGCTGAGCCCAGGCAGGACCGAAGGCACCGAGGCGATGCCCGGACCATCCCAATAGAGACATTTCTGGCCGCGCTGGCTCGAGGACAGATCTCACGGGGAGTCCCCAAAGGCCACGTGGACGTGCCCGGCCCAAGTGCAACACGGTCCGTGTGCCGGTAACTGGCAGAGCTGAGCACAGCCACGGGTGAAACCACCCCCGCCCCCGAGAGAAAAGCACTGAAGGATTCCACGGGAAAAGGAAGAGGACGGTACCAGCAGCCCCTGACATCGATGTACCTTCTAAGCTTGTAAGGAACCCTGATTTGTTCGTCAAAACTCAGCCCCTGAGCTCTACCTGAGAGCTGCTTACCTTCATCAGGCAGTACAGGAACAGAAAAAACGCTCTGAAACAGGTGGGAAAGTGAGAGAGCAGGACTAAAGCTGCACATGCTGCAGCAGACCACAGCACGATTCCAGGATCTCTCCTGGCAAACAAAGGAAGGCTCTTGACAAGCCAAAGACTAGGAAGAGAGGAGACTGGTTTTAGTCCAGCAAGGCAGCTTTTACACCTGTAGACGTGGAATACACCAGTACACCTGCTGTCTGGCTTGCTGTTGTTACTACAGTCTACTAAAAGCAAATGCAGCTGTACAAGATTACCACCCTCCACACCATTCTTTCAAACACATCAGCCTGGACAGAGCAGTAATTTCTGATGTATTTTCATTTTGCTACATCCTTCTTCTCCTTGCTTATAGATCAACAACACTTGAAGATTAAACAGTAGAATTGTTATAACTTTATATATTTTAATACCATTTTAGTGAGACATCCTTAAGTGGCCTGAGATGGGGTGCTAGAACTGCAAACAGGATCAAAAAAGTTGCTTTTATTGCCTTCCAGTGTTTCTTGTGGAATTGCAATCAATTTTGTTAACAGTTGGACGTAGTGTTCATTAATGTGCCTAGTCTTGCTGCCAAAGGTGACAAGGGATGGGACAGACAAGCTCCCCAAGAGTGGAAGTAGAGTTAGGTGAGCCCTCCTCCCGAAAACATGCAGGGACACAGACAGAAAAAATTGCACCCAATGTACAGCCATGAGGAGTGTTGAGTGAAAAATTTGTATTAAAGAGTGGTCTTCCTGTAAGTCTATCGGTTCACTTTGGCATAAACTCCTCCACTACATACTATGCATGACAGAACAAGACCATTATTTAAAAGCCAAAATACCTGACTTGTGATATGTGGTATCTATCCTGTCACAGCAATCTGTCTTACTCCTATGAAAACCACAAAACAAAGCCACAGAACAAAAATTCTAAAGCCATATACATACTTTCAACATATGAATCAATGCAAGCTTAGAGTGAACACCACTGTATGGCACACAGAAAAAGCCCAAACGTCCCAAAGATTCAAAACAATATAAAAAAGTTTTACTTCATATAATTTTCAAAGCCTTTCTTTTTACTGCTGAGCACATATCTCTCTCCTTATGTCAAATACTAAAGAACCTGCTTCTAACAATCCTCTGAAGTGAAGCTTCTGTAATGTGATAATTTGTGTGATTTTATCAATATGGAATTCTGTTTTGTCTTTCACATCAGTATTAAACAATGAAAAATCAAATGGGTAAGAAAGCCAAAATTAAAGAAGAGCTAAGGTATCAGTGGCCAATTGGTTCAATCTAACACTAACACTAATTAGTGTTTTCACAAGGTGGAGAGCATTAGATCTGTGCCATCAACTTGCCAAATAAAACAATTTCTAAATGTGTCTAAATACTTTTAAAAATACACAGGTGGCAATGCAAATCAGATACCTCTATAATCTCTCACCAAATAGTTCAGAAATTAATACAATGAAACTTGTTAAAAGAAAAAAATGACTAAAAATTACTATTTCTCAGTTCCAACTTGGGCTCACAAGACAGATGTAGCTTACAAACTCAGCAAATCAACAGTGTGGAAAAAAGCAATCAGACAATGGCAAAACACAGCTTTTTGAAAGAACATATATTGAGTAATTGCTAGCACATATGTTCAAAATGCACAAAACTTCGCAAGGACTCAAACGGATATGAGCATCTTCCACATTTTATGTGCAATGGCATCAAGTTTCACTGTGGGCTGCAATAGTGAGGGCATGCCTTGCGGCTGGCATGTTCATTTAACACGAGTCATTCAGTGTGGAAACAACATAACAGAAATATCCACAAAGCAATGAATTGTGAAAGAATTATAACATTTTCCCCCTCAGACCTGCACCTACTAAAGTGTCACAAATAAAGTTAATATCACAGAAATGATTCAGCAAAAGAGGAATTAAGCAGTAAACGACAGTAAACTCTTTTAAAAGTCAATCACTTAACTGTTTTTATTTGAAACCAGTCAGTACAGTCATCTTAGAAAAGATCAACAAAAAAAAAAGACACTCCAGGCTTGACTTTTATAACACAGATAAGATACTGTGACAACATGGAAATCACAAACTATGTTTTTCTTCACAGATATCCTCCTTCGGAATCTGAGGAAATCTAAAACTAAGAATTTATCATCACCACTCCCTTAGCCTCCTCACCCCAACCTCCCCCCCCCAAAAAAAGTTGGTTTAAAATATAAAAAGATAAAATAATTAACCAAACACTTGACATGCAATGAACCTGAGTGAAAGATTAGCCTGGCCAAAAAAAAAAAAAAACAAAACCAAAGTTGTACGCAGCCTAGCTTCCTCTCCATTAGCTTCTTACTACATTAGCATACAGAATTACAGCAGTCAAAATCCCATTTATAAGTACATCAAAGCAGGTATCTAAGTTTACATTCGTATGTCTAACATGCATACTTGTTCAGTGAAGTTAAAGGAACCTAGTATGCCCCTAAATTTAAGTTGCTGATTTGTGTTTTGCATTTTGGCACTGGAATGAGTACATAGTACCTTCAAGGCCAGAATTTTATCTTCCTCCCAGCTTGAAAGTAAAAATGAAAAACTGAGTATTGCAGAAAGGGATATTAAATAGTAGTAACTCTTAGTCACCCTCCTTGCCAATTTAATTTCAAATAAGGAAACTGCTTATATTAATCTTTTTAGGTCTAACTTATGCACTTATATCAGACCTTTGGAGTGTGGCCACAGACCTCTCTGGAGCTCACCTACCAGGCATTCTCTGTCCTTCCTCCCCTAGAATCTTAGTAAAGATGCTCTGTGTCAGTTAATGTTGCCCTAGGTACCTCTTATGATGCACATCCATACCGTTCAATGGAGTCCAGTGCAGCTGGGTTCTGTCAGCTTGGCTGGTACTCATCCCTCCTCATTCCCTCTTCTCACAGGGAGAATACACTCATTTTCCTGCTCTCACTGTGTGTCCATGGGAAGTATCTGCGTTAGCACAAGGATGTGTCTGAGCTCCTTATCCTTGTCTCTCAGCAGGGCTGAAGCCTCTGACAGGCACGCTGTTACCACTCTCAGACATTAACCACCACCCCTCTGAACAACACAGTCTATACGATTAATGCCTAATCTGCTTGTGAATCAGCTCCTGAGCCACTGCTGCTTTCTGCAGGGCATGACAAAATTCAGAGTTCCTGAGGTGTGTCAGAACCCTAATTGCACTGGGAGTAGCATGCTCTGGAACAGCTATCTCAGCTATGAAACTGGTTCATCAGAAGAATGTGCAATGTCTGTGCTGTTCTTTACTACAGAGCATATACACATCTAGCACCTCAAAATACCCTTACCAAGAAACTTTAAGAACTGCCAGCTGCCACCAGAACAGTTTCACTTCAGTATCAACCACCAGTGGGATTCAAAGAGTATAAGAAAAAGAGGAGCAAATTCTTTGTTAATTTCAAGAAGTCGGTATATACACAGATAAGTATATACTTGGCTTCGGTGAAAACAAGAATTTTTTCTTAGGGAATTGCTGGCTTAAGTTATTTCAAATAATAAATTTAAAGGAACCACTTCTACTATACTGCACAGAATCACTAGGTTGGAAGAGACCTTCAAGATCATCCAGTCCAACCCAAAGTTACAGTAGAACTTTCACTGGTGTTTTTACCTGCACTTTTTAATTGTGTACATTATTTAAATGGTGCGAAACTTCCAACAAAGCAGTACCAGTACAGTAACTTAGCACGCTGCCATATTTTTTTAATCTACATGAGGATTAAAAGTTTCCAGTTATGATTAGTTTGTCAATAATTGTGTGTTTTATATCTCCTGTAAAGCTGGATGCAATGCCTGTTAGAACATTCTCATGTATAGCGGTGAAATATGTCACAAGAGATTATACTCTGAGTGGAAAAAAGCCCTTTTTTAAAAAAATGACAGTTCAAAAATATTCAGTTCTAAATATTCAGAGAAACAGGCTCACAATGAGCCATAAATGGCCACTAACACCCTCTCTAAAATAACTTAATTTTCTAAAAAGATGCTTTCACTGTTTTCATATGCAAGAAGTCACTGCTAAGTAAAGTTGTTGTACACTGCTTCAGAATTTAAAATACTTCATGATATAGAGCAATCCTCCTACTTTTCACATTTTAGAAGAAAATTTCATCAGACAAATCTTCAGAGAGAGAGACAAACACATTTTACTGAGAACTATCATGTAGTGCTTAATAAATTACATGCAAATTCTTACCAGAACACCACTGCTTTTGAAGATGCCATATCCATTGTTATCCTCATGATATCCATTCTTATTCATCATTAGTACCCTGCTTCCTTTGCACTCAAGCTTTGGAACGGATTTCTGATCATCAGCCCACACCTACCAAAATGGTTGCTAGAAAGCATATTATATAGCTGTAAGACATGGAAAACAAACCAGCAATTTGCAAACCACTGCAAGTGCAATGCAAACACAGTCAATAGAAAATTCATTCTGAAACGTTCATCCTATTATGCTGGACGCTAATAAAACCACAGCTGTAACATTATACTTTTAAATAACTGGTCCACCTATAGAAAAGCTGCAAGAGCAAAATTCCTTTTTATCCCACGGAATCTCATATATTTCATCTCATTAAGGGTGGTTATTTGCCTATGAATGATTTTTATTAAAGAATAGGATAAAGCACCATTATTCTAAACTATACTTAGGGTCTTCTAAGGACTTATGAAAATTGAAGTTCCATTTATGCTGGATAGAGCAAATACACAGAACAGTAAAAAGGTCCCGACCACATAAAGAAACAAGTCTGAACAGGTAAGACAGCACAGGGGAAAAGTCCACAAACAGCAGGACTGTAGTAAATGTAACAGTAGTTCTACTTTGCAGGTGGCTTTTGCTTGCAAACAACATAGAAGGAAGTACTGGGTAAGGAGGGCACATTGGGTGGGAGGAAGCATATGTAGGATGCAGGAACGAAGCAGAAATGAAGAGGTAAAATGGACAGCAAGAGGTGGAAGGAACAGTAAACACAGGACAGAGAACAGCTAATTAAAGCTAGTGAATGTTCTCTGAATGGTCAAAGGTCCCTGGGCTTTTGGCTCTTTCTGTTCCTGTGAGTTAGTCTCTGGCAAGGTCCTTTCTTTACTGTTTGGTCCTAGGCTTAGAAGAGTATACTTAAGACTTATTTTATACTTATTTTCAGTTCTTTTCCCCATCACAATCCCCTCCCCACCTTTTTAAGATGGGACCAAAGATCTCTCCCTCACTTGTAGCTTTAAAACAGATATGATCTGAATCTGCTCAACAATATCTGTATAGAACAAGCACATGCAGATCAGTCCTAAAAACAAGTGATCCAAGCTCTGATATTGTGACTTCAGCCTTCCTAATTCTTTCTTGGGTAACACACACTGGACAGCAGAAAAGCGATGCAAGCGATCTATAAAACAGTAGTTGAAAGTTGATAAGAATATATAAAGCATTGTACTCCATGCTGAGTAACAGAGTTGTTAGGATTCGGGATGGGGACAGCTGCTCTATAGGCTCTGAGGCACACAGCCAGATGGAAATATTCTAACCTTCACAGTAAACTGTACTTGTTCTAGTGTTAACTGACTAGATTAGTCTTATATCAGAATAGAAGATGGATTTTCATTATCAAAACACTCATTGTTTATATCCTTTAGCATAAATGGAGAGAAGTCAGTGTAAAGAGCAAGTCTGCCTACAAAGGCAAGTTGAACCTATGAAACTGAAGTGGTGTAATTTTTTATGGGGCTGTATGGATGAAGGCAAATAAACTAGATTGAAGTCACTTTCATCTGGTGCAAGATCTCCAATAGAAATAGTTTACACAGACACAGCAACTGCAATATAATTAAAAGCAACTTCTGGAATTGGGCCAGCCCTCCTAGGTTGTTTCCTTCTATTCAGAAATAAGCTACCAATAGATACAGTTTTATACTGACGCAGCTCTAGTCACACTGGAAAAAAGTGGCTGATACTTTAATTATGCCAGTACAGATAAAGTAGAGAAACGTCTGATTGAAACTGAGTGTCTCAGATATAGTCCATTTACCTATTGCAAGATAGCAACAATGTTCCTAGGGCAGGCAACACTTCAGAGTACTAATTCTTAACTTAAAAAAGAATCCCTCCCGTGTAATTCCCAGAACTTTTGAAATGCTAATTGAATTACTAGAGACAAATCAGACTTTGAATTTCTGCCACATTCCGTCAGGAGTTCATCTGACAAAAGTATTCTCTGTGCCACTTAGGTGTCACTATTCTTTTCATATCTCCTTTTCTTTTAAAATGAGCTATTTTTTTTTAGCAACAATGTTGTGGTAATTTTTTATCTTTGTAAAAACACTAGTAAAAGTAAAGTTGTTTCTTGGCTTGAAAAATACACACAAATGCAATTATTCCTCCTCTGCCAGACTACAGCTTTGGAAATTACCTGTGACTTGCTAACGACAATAACAAACAAGCAGTTATCCAGCAAAATCCCTTTAGTTCAGCTGCACAGTAGTAATTCCACACTACCTGTACTTTATCAGTTGTCTGAAACAGCATCTGCCAATTCCAGCTGGGCTCTTAAAAAAACCTCAAAACTTTTTTGCTTCTAAAGGAACAAAGTGTAGTTATTTATCCAAGTGTTCTTTAAAGGAGAAAACAAATTTAAAAAAAATGTTTTAACCACTGTGTTGTCCCTGGGTCACTATGAATGGTAACTCCCAGACAACCGAGTTGAGACACCAGAATCACCTGATAAAACAAGAATGCATTTGCCTCTTTACTTGTGACTTCTTTACAACAGCTTCCAAAACAGACTCAAGAGAAATCCATTGGTTTTGTCTCCCTATCTCTGTCTCCCCATAAATTAAGATCTCTATTCTCAGGAATCTTTGGATAAAGTGAAAGATCTACAATTGTAACTTACTTATCAAAGGTGAACCGTATGTGCCTCACTGAGAACAAGAACTGCACCAACCATAATCTAGCACATGTACTGATAGATATATTAGTTATTAAAAAAAATAGTAAAATATTTACTTTTTATAGCATAAATCTTCTCATCTTAGGGATGAATCTGTGTTGAAAAGTGAGATGCTTAAAAGTAGAGCGGTTTTTGTTCGCTAGTTAATCAACCTCAGGTTGAAGAAGGAAAAAATATTGAAAATAAAAATCAGCTCTAGAATTCTTGAATAGTATCCTATCATAAATTAATGGGAAGGGCATACTTGTATAGCAAATCTTGTTAAATAAACATGACATCTCTATTTAGAAAAATTATCTCATTGCAAATAGTTAACAGAGCACTTTAAAGACCTGCCAGCAAATGTAGTCTATTATATATTGGGATACATAGGACAGAGAGCCGAAAATTATATACAGAAATTATAATTTCTCAATACTATGAAATTGTATAAAAAATAATCTAAAATACTTTTAACTTACAGAAAGCATCTTGATGGATGCAATAAATCTACTCCATATAAATCAGCTTCACTGCTCTTTTTGAAAGTATTCCATAACATACACAATTACCACTCCACAGCATGATAACGAAGTTAATCTTCAAGACACTACATGAGCTTCATCACCTCTTCTTGGTGAGCATGTCAGGAATGAGATATCCTCTCTTGGAAGACCCTGGAACTCACATAGCTGTATTGCAGATAAGGCAAAAGAGTCTCTTCCTTCAAAAACAAAACCAACCAATTCAATATGACAACAATAAAAGAGTGGGATCCAAGAGGAGAGCATTTAAGCTGGATGTTCATGACCAGAATAACAAATTCCTGGGCCTGCTCTCAAAAGAATGTCATGATGCTGGGACCCAAAACCAGCGTAAGCACATTGGGTGGTATCCGGTCCTGCCACTGTTAAGCCCTAAGGTAAGCTACATATCAGCTCCCACATGAGCCCTCTCAGACATTCTTGGAACATAAGTCCCAAGAACAAGTTAAGATGTGCCTTTCTGAGTGGGCAGGAAGCTAACTGTCTTCCAAAGAACAGTGGAACAAAGATATGCATAAAACTAATATATCTATGCGTTACCCACAGAGAGAGATATGTGTACAGCTTATGTATTGCTCAGATATTTGTATTTTAAAGTGCTAATGGCACAAACTTACCTACAGTGGTATGAACTGTCTCTTAAAATACATCACCTCTCTAAGACTCAATGCGCAGTGTGCTACATGATTTTTTTTTTTTTTAATTATGAAGAGCCTTTAGTACCCATTGCTCAGATTTTCTATAACTTTACAAATTCAAGAGGTGCAGAATTTACCCCAATTGTTTAGTATATCCTGTGGCAAGAATTACAGGGATTACTCTTTTCTATTGGGGGAAAACCCCCAAACCCTGTATTCTTCACCACTTAGGAACACGCAACTTATTATAAGCATTTGATACTCCTTCTACTTACTTAAATTAATTGGGAAGCTACTGTAAAACCACTTGTATTTTAGTAGGTATTTTTAACAATTGCTTGGCAGGAAAAGGTGCTCACTTTCTTCAAGCAGATTATCTCTTTCAGATGCAGCTGTTTCTCTGACATTCTACACTGCCTATAGTACTGAACATAGAAAACCCTAAATATATCTCACTGAAGTTAACAGTCCATTGAAGTTAAATATCTTAAAAAGTAATACATGTATTTCTTTGATTTGTTGTAATCTTTTATCTTAAAATACTCTCAATTTTTATTCTTGATCTTGATCTCAAAATACTGATTCTTTTATATTATTGTTCTGGTTTTGAAGGTGGCAAGGAAATAAGTCTATGGCTGAAATTGGGTAAATATTAAAAACAAATACCCAAATCTGTAATGCTTTCTCTTTGAAACACTACAACAGAAGAAAAAGCTTTTTCTTTTTTTAACAAAGAAAATGTATTGCTTTTTTCTAACAATTACAGTACTATTTTCCACTTTTTCTTCCCCATCCCCCCAAAAAACAAGAGCAAAAGAGGATCCTAGATGATTAACTAGGGTAAGTTACTGCAGATGGCCATAACAGTTCCTGCTGCCATTGCACACCGTTCCTCTCCAAGTTTCCTGCCTCCAGTACTGAGGTAGCAGCACCTGCTACACCACTGTACTTTCCAAGAGCAGAAATAAAGTACAGCAGCACCAGTTCTGGGTGACTTCAAGGCTCTCTGTTACAAACTACACTGAGCAGTCACAACACAAACTGAGTTACCCTGTCCTTGGAGAAAGCGGGGACCAGCTGAAGCAGGAAACAAACCAAGTTAATCCCACAATCTGAACAGAGCCCCTATCACTTACACTAACATGGAAGCTGTTAGTTCTAAATTACACATTCAATACCAAAAGACACCTGTCTTTGCAAA
Organism: Picathartes gymnocephalus; assembly: GCA_013390045.1. Taxonomy (NCBI): domain Eukaryota; kingdom Metazoa; phylum Chordata; class Aves; order Passeriformes; family Picathartidae; genus Picathartes; species Picathartes gymnocephalus. The sequence goes on from WEKY01037156.1 coordinate 142,740, forward strand.
ATGGAAACCACAATAGCTGGACCAGCTACACACAGATACGTGTTGGAAAATGGGATTAGAACTAGACATTCATGTTCTGTGTCAGTATAGAAGTCCTCTTTAGAAACGGTACTGCTAAATCTTAGGTAATTATATAAGGCTCAAACTGCAACTAACAAATCCTCTCACAAATATAGACACGTCTATTTTAAATTAAATGTTAAGTGGGAAATATTTATAATTTAGTGTGCACACTTCACTACTTAATTATCATAATTTTAAAAAGAAGACACCTTTAATTTCCTCCTCCAAAGAAGTTATTTACCTGATCTGTAGCTTGGGAGTCCCCCGTAGTCAGTTCTGAGATTCTCATCCCACTGAATGTCAAGGACCTAGCATTTCAAGGATGGGATTTCAACATCAGTTATTGACAACTTAACTTTGTCTCACCAAAGATAAACCAACCTTTATTCCCACTCAGGTCAGCTCATTGATTTCACAGAAAACACATTTAGAAAGCAGAGCTGAATGCTTTCAGAAATTCCACCCATAAGAAAAAAGGGGAAAAAAAACCCCCAACCAGCAAAAAGGAACTGATACAAAATGCTTGAGACTTCTTGATGCATGATAAATCAAGTGTTTTTGTATATTTGTGTGCAAAGTAACAAGTAACTGAAATTACTGTTAACTGCTTGCTGAAATGATATAATCTCAAATACCTTACCTTCTTACTCTTCAGATACAGGACTGTTCTTTGACAAAAACCCAATTTTATCCTTGTACCAGAGGTCGTGCTAGGAAAATAACAGTTCTGCTGAAAAAGTCTGAAAAAAAATACACTTTCTGCTCTCAATATCCATATTATGGACCATAAGCATTATTATGAATAATACTGAACTTGGTTTCTGTTTTACTCTTGCCCTACTTTGGGTTCAATGGAACTATGTTCCACTAAAGTTTGACTTCATGTGCAACCAGAATAGATTCTCACCAACAGGAACACCTAATAAGCTTAAGAATAAATATTGTTCTTAAACTACATTAAAAATAAATCTGGATACACCAAAGCCCTTAGTTTTTATAATTCTGGAGCATTTAAAAGAAAAAAAAACTTTTGAAATTGTATCTGGTGAACACTATTCATAGCTTTCATACTGCAAAATAGCGCTTATATTTTCTGGTCCTATCTCCACAATTAATTCTGTCTTGTGATGATTTTATTGACAGGCATTTCAATTTTTAGAAGTTTACTGAAGCAACAGCCTCCTTTCCACTACTGCTGTCCCTGTTTGAGGTACACTAACAAAAGCTTTTCTTAACTAGTTTCTGAATTCTAATTATCTATTAAATTTATAAAGCATTTATTTAAAACAATACCTTCATGTTTCTTACAAGTACAAGGGGACTAAACTAAAGGCTTACACTTAAAAGAAGAAATGATGCTCTTTCTGTGTCACCGAAGTTCTCAGCATCAATATTCTACCAGGAAGGCACTGATTAGAAATCAAACATGCACAAAAACACGCAGAACAGGAGCCTGTGTTTCCAGACACAAAATATCCCACAATAATATATCTGAGAAATTGAGTCCATTTAATTCTGTAGGTTTTTTAGCAAGACAAATTATATTGCTAAGGCTTGTCATATCATATATGTGTCTAGAAAGATCCAAGCGATCCAGTAATTTAACTAGCAATTTGTCTAACCAAGTAGACAGGTATCATTAAAAGCATCTTGATTTTTGTACCACTGAAAAGGCTGACCAACTGTACTCTGCCTGATAAGAAGCATTTGGCAGTTTGGTTTTTTTTTCCAAATTATCATTTATCTGGCTGCTGATTAGAACACCAAACCCATTGCCAGTTAGAGAATCCCCGCAGTTTGCAATGAGAACACAAGAAATTCAAGTACCTGTTTAAATATTCACAATTATTTTTTTAATCTACTGCTAATATTTCTCATTTAAGGTACATTGTATACAGTTTCCATACAGAATATGACTAGAAACCAACTTCTGCTGTGAAGTCATCAGTAAGTTATAAAAATATTTAGATGTCTTGAACACAATAAACACTACATACAGAAACCATTCATCTAAAATTAAATCCTGATCCAGTCTTACAATGACAAGATTTAAGGACACGTTTTTGAAAAAATAAAATAAAATCTGACTAGAAAATCAGAAAATTCCAAAGCTGATTTTTTTTAAGTAGAAAATTTTCCAAGTTGTGAAAACCTAACTGTGACTTCCTTTTTACTTCCTCTGAATGACTTGAGACTTAATAACTAACATTTTGATCCAAAACAACTCTGGCTTAGCAAAATGTTCATTTTATATAATAAACACATATGAAAAGTCTGAAAAAGCACGCAGCAAAAGGGAATTGTGTCATTAAGATCACAACCTCCATTAACAGCTACTCCAGAGATAATAAATGGTGCTAAAATTATTTTCCAGACTATTTCCCTCCATTCATCTCGTAAATGTGTGCTTCTACATGTGCCTTTTAATTTCCACATACTTCATAAGTCAAATGACCAATACAAAGGCTCTGACAGGACACAGCATATATGCTAGTTTAAATGAAATGCCAGCATACCAAACCCAAGTAAGTATAATTTAAGAAAACTTGCCTGGACTTGAAAAAGCACCTCTGAGTTGCATCGGTGCTAATTCCCAAATGAAGACTCTTCCTTGCAAATAAGTGAGCTTTCTTCAGATCATTACTCTGTGGCACAGGCTCCTCCAAATGGCAGAATGAATGTATTACCATCACTGAAAATTTACAGATCATCTGAAGGAACTGAACTGAAACCAAGAAATACAACGACTTTATTTTGTGTAAAGTTACTGAAAATACTTTTAGTTTTCAAGAACATGTTACTTAACAATAGCACTTAAAATATATAAAGGATATGTATATACAGTGATTGATAAAGTATAAATGAATTCATTAAACCAGGTAGACAGTTTATCTAAGCAGAGATGCCCAGATAAAGAACTTCCATTTAATGCTACTGCAGAGAACCATTTCAATACACTTTAGGGATGTTTCTTATACATTATATATTTCTTCTCTATAATGACAAATGTATTTTTGCAGAACATTTGCTTATAATATAGAATCATCTTCAAGTCATTCAACTTACTCCTTCCAGCATGAATTATTTTGTAGCTAAAACCACCATATGTCATCTACCACCATTGTGCTAATACAGACAGCTTTAGAAGACTGCCTTCAAGTTTCTCATAACTTTCTCTGATTTTACAGAATGTATGCAGTATTTTACTTGGGATGCTTACTTGAGGGCAAGATGAGTCACAGATTCCAGAGGCATAATTTGATGAGCATCTATTCTGGTAAAATGCTAGTTCAAAGAGAGAGGACCCTTCTGCTGATTGTTCTCATCCTCGGGTCATGATCCCATCTCCTGGTGAAGTCAGGACCAGACTGAGGAACTAGCTTGGGTTAGAAACTGCTGCTTGCCACAGACTCCTCTCAAAGTCAGGATCAATTTTATGATTCAAGTCACTGCATGATGGCACAAATCACTGTGCTAATACAATAGGAGGGAAAGTGAGGGAACAAGACAACATAGCTAATTGCAACTACAAATGTCAGCACTTAAGAAATTGCTCTTTTTACACTGAGTGTAAATTACAAGGTAAAGCACAGCTCTGCCACTGAAAGCAGTACACTGTACCACTGGACTGCTTTAACTTTCAGGTCCACCACTGCATCACCGTTCATCATCCCCACAATGGCATAAAAAATGACAACTTGTAGAGCCTCACCAAAATTGCCTGGGGTACAATTTCCTGCCAAAGGCCATACACTGCAAGTTTAAGGCAGGATGAACTTCACAGGGTGCATGAGTATATCAATATCTCTTGTCTACTAACAGCAGAAGCAACTTAGTAATTGTTTAGACTGAGAAACATAGAAGAGATTAAGGCAGTTTAACATGTTTGCTTAGGTTAGGCTTGGCCTTTTCTAACTTTTCAATCAACTGCCTGATTTCAAATTTTATCAAAAAGAAAACTAAAAAGTCATTTACAGTTTAATAAGAATTCAGAGATTTGAGAAATCCAGGTACTGGGAAGGTAGATATAGAAGACCAACCCACAAACAGACCAACCTGAACGACAGACTGCAGCCTTTGCCGTTGTTATTAGGGAACAAACACATAAGCAAGAGACATTACAAGTACTCCAGCTGCAGCTGGTATTTTTCATTACCTGCAAGATACAACTGCATAGAAAACTGTTGTGTCTTGTGCTGACAGAACTACTTGACTATTATCCATGCAGAATTCAAATCTACTTAAGTGGCATTAAAATAAGAGTCCTTGGTCTGCAAATTCCAGCTCTGCTCCTTGTGTTCAGTTTAGAAGTACAGTATGTACAACACTTGACAGCTTCCGGTCTTCTGGCACAGCATCTCATCCTAACAAGATGCATTCTTCTTAGCAGATCAGCCACTTCATCCTTTAGAACCACTGAACGGATGAATAGCATCGAGTCCTTGTGACTTAGGCATCTTTAGCACTTTATTCTAGATTCAGTCTTTTGATTCTCTAATCTCATAATCAGATACCATCCAATCAACATTATTTGAAAAGAATAAAATGCCCACAACATCCTTGTGGTGAAGAGCAGCATAAAGAAATAACTCCACTCCTTCCTAGCACCTCTCATTCCTTTTAATTGCTTTCTATACTCCCTAAAAGCCCAAGGGACCTGCCAGGTCCTTAACACATCACTTGTGATATTACCATCATTGTATTTTTAAATAAAAACATACAACCAAGTGTTTCCCTGAAACATACTGCTACCAATAAGACACAACAACAACTATAGCCTGTTACTGAGATTAATTCAAATATTGGGAGGCTTAAAATGTTACATAAAAATATTTCTATTTGCATGCATGTGAAAGTGATTGGCCCTTTACAGGCAGCAGTTTGGAGACTTCCTCTCTTATCAGCAACTTCTTGCTTAAAAGTAAGTAATTAACAATACTAAATGAGAACAGTTATAAAAGTATCAATGGGTACAAATTTTATACAGACACAGGAAGAAAATCCATATGATTCCCTGCACATGAGAAGGATTATTGTTTATTAAACTCAACCAGCTGTGTCCCAACATCTACATATATTCAGATCTACATAGTATATTCTAACAGTGGGGGTGTTTGTTGGGGTGGTAGTGGGTTTGGGAGGTTTTTTTTTAAATACAAGAATGCCCTCTCACATTCTAAGTCCTCGCTTTGGAAAGTTTTTAGGGCCTCCAGCCTTTCTTAGGCTGCTAACCTGCACTGATGCCCTTGTTACCATAGTCTCAGTAGTAGGGGTTCCTGAATTAGGCAGAGGAAGCTTAAATCCATTCACACACTTCAATTGCACATAAAGCATCAAATTTTCAGGCACTCCACTCTGGACTAATTCTGGAACAAATCAACTGTATGCTAGGAAGGAATTCCAATACAAGTAATTCAATCTGACATAAAACTCTATACAAAGAATTTGAAGCAGTACACAAAAAAAAAGGCATAGGTATATTCCTCTTATTGTTTTAAATCTTAAACTTGCAATCCCATGCTACAACATGATGCAATTAGGTAAAATAACGGCAGTGACTTACTAGAGTTTAGCTTATCCAACTAATGGATTTTTTTATAAATGAAGTATCTATTTGCATAATGCAAGTGTGATAATCAAAAAATCATTCTAGTTGGAACAGGCCTCAGAGGTCATCTAGTTCAATCTCTGCTGAAAGCAGCATTAATATGTGAATAGTCATTAATGATACAAGTTGTACTCTTAACCTTGCAGGCCACTAATCACATGTAATCCTTAATCAAATGCACTCAACTGCCTTTGATAGGATTACTTATCTGCAGAAGGGTTTGTGGGACCAGCCACTTGCCCAGTCACACATTGTTCCTAAGCATGGAACATTACACCACTTCCCAGCTATACTCGTAACCAGTACCACGCCTGCATTTCGTTTTAAATGTCTTCTAATCAGGTACTGTTATGAGACCAGTTTTGCAAGGGAACCTGCTGTACAGGGGTGGATTTTGATAGCTGACAAAAGGATAGGGTGAAGTAAAGGGTGATGAACCCCTAAGCGAGGCAGAGACATTGGGCTGGGTCCTGTTTCAGGTGGTTCACAAGCTGATAAATGTAGGATAGAGGTCCTGCTCTGACAGATACCTATAAACCTAAAAAATACCTATAAAGAGAAATTACCACCACTGGCACCAACAGTCCTTTAGATATCAATGTCAGTGACCAAACTTTAGCAGAGTAAGTTTGGGAACATCTACTTTAGTACTGTCATTTTGTTTTGTTCCTTCAGTTTTGCTCTGATAAGGACCTCCAATTTGTATTTGTGTTTAAGTTTACACCTTTACTTCATGTATGAAATATAGCATTGCTAATTACAAAAAACCCCAAAAAATTAAAAACCCCTCACTAAAACAATCCACAATAATAATAATAAAAAAAGTTGAAATGTTTTATAAAACCGTGATTACCCAATGAAACAAGCTGAATTACAGAATAAATTTGCCTTATATTAGTTCAGTAATATCCTCTATTCTGAAGCATGGAATACAGTAACAGTTTATCTATGCTGTGTGGCAATACGTGAACTGCCACACAAACTAAATAAAGAAAAGTTGGTCTTCTAAATAATGATTTCATCTGAACATTTAATACCTGCTATTGTAAGTAACTACAAATATGAATACTGTGGACACTACTGTAAACAATATGGACACTATTTAAGTGGTAACAACAGCAACAAGAAATAAATAGCAGCAGGATATGTAGAAAAAAATAAATTTACTTTAGCAGCTTTGGTCTTAGGACTATCCAAAAAGCATTTATTTTAAAACACTGGGTTCTGGGGTATATTTTTAAATACACTGAAAATATTTTAAATTCTACAGTTCCAGACATTATTTACATGCCTTCCCCAAGCATTCATTAACATTCATAACAGTTTGCTAGGTTGCATAGAGGGCCTGTCCCTATTTGACCTCATTCACTTAAGACTACAAGATACTCCAATAATTTTCTCTTACATATTCACAACAAGCATTACATTTCTCACCAGTGTTTAAGTGGCAGAAGTTAGGTCACAGGATGGTGCACATGCATCAACCAAACAATTATGAAAGAAAGGGACATGGTTAGATGCAGGTCAGAAGCAGCAAGAGACAGCAATCAAGCCAGCAACTCTAAAGCCAAAAATGAGAGATCAGTCAGATCCTCAAACTGCCAGACCATCTTCAGCAGCAAATTTCTACCTTAGATATCTTTATTTTATACTTGTGTTAAGAAACATCAATATTTTTCTGATTAATAAGGGTGAGTAATTGATTCTACTAAATATTTAAGTTCCCTTTTAGCAACAAAGGGAACTTAACTTTTAAAAAAAGCAATTATATTGCTTTTGTGTTTTAGAAAGAAAAATTTTACTAAAGAATAGTTGTATGCGACAACACTAACTGCATTTCCATGTTTGCAACCTTTTACAGGAGTGTAGTGTTTGGCATTCTAGTTGAGAAAGGAAGGTCAATACCTCACTACCAAGCAATAAGTCCCTGTCCTGGCACCCTGCCTGAGGGAAGAGAGAACAAATTGCAAGGAAATGCTCTGTGAGATGTTGCCAACACAGGTATGCCCACACCTTGTTAGGTGCTGCTGCCATGTAAAAAGCAGATGACTGGTTTTGAGTTTTGGCCAAGGTGCAAAATTACTTTACTGAAAGTTTTTACTAGAAAAAAGCAACCAAAAAAAAGAGAAAGAAAGAGTTGTGTCAATTATACCATATTGTGTACAGTGAAAGACATCAGCACACCTTAAAACTTCTGCATTAGCACTGCACAGGTTATATAAAAATTACCAGTGTGGCTAATTAATAACATTTCTGATGGAAGGAAAAAGCACTATCAGGCTGAAAAGGACAATTACAGCCATTCCCTTCTGTTCTAAAAGCAAAGGTAGAAATGATGCTTTATATAGAACAAAGTACTGAACACTACCATAACTTTCTGAACATATCTCTAATTTTAAAGTATAAAGAAAAGTTGAGAGATTGACAGGGAAGAGGACATACAATTAGACATACTTAACAGGTGAATGGGTTGCAATAGTTTAGAATGAGAAGGGTGCTAAATTTACATCAGCAAACCAGAACTTAGCAATATTTAGTTTCAGCCAGAAGTTGCACTATTGATATTTAGGCTCAAGGGGAAAAAAGGTAACTGTTTTTTGTCACCACCACGATCCCAGTCATACACTCCCCACATCCCCTACCAACACGGTACCCAAGAATTACAGAAAAATGTTCTAAAAACAGTTTGGGGATTTAAAAAAATAATTTATTTGGAAGAGGGTAGTGGTCTCCAGGCCCAAAATGTCTCCTTTTTGAGGATGAAGAACCACATGCATTCTTACAGCAACCAGCATAAAAAAACTCAATCATGATGTGGTGTTTCAGCACCGCCAGCAAATAAAAACTGTCATATAAAAATATCTGTATCCTACACCTTAATAAGGACAAATTATTTTCTTTCATTAACCCTACCTAAGGAATGACTTCATATACAAATAAATTTTTCAGACATTAAAATAAAAAAAAAAACCACCAAAGGATAATTCAGAAACAGGAAAGATTTTGCAAAGGCTTTATGTTCACATGGAATTAGCCCTACCAACTTTAACGAACTCTTTAAACTCAAGCAACTCTGTGAAAAATCAGGGAAGTATGCAATATGCTGGCAATTCCAGAAAGAGGAGATGGGACAGGCATTTTAAACCCTTCAGAATAAGCACCAGTCTTTCTTTGCATTTACACAGCACTTACTAGAAAGCGATGCCAGAAGCTGGAGCCTCTGTTCATGCTCAGTGTAAAGTGGCTGTAACACTACCAGCATCCTTACACAGGATGTTTAACCAAATGGGATTGCAGAAAGCAAAAAAACCTCCAAGACTAAATAAGAAAAGAAGCACAAGATAATGGTGATAAAATGTAGCTCAAGTGCTTCATGTACCAGAGGGGAAAGCCTCTAACGGACAAGTAATGCTACATCAGTGTAAGTTTCAATAGGTAAGTAAGAATGGATAATCTGTCACTTTTAAACTTCACAAAATGAATGATTGCTCCTTTTTCCTTTCTCCGTAAAGATTGACATCTTACAAACATAGAATCAGTCTACTTGAAAAGATTCCTTCCTTCTGAAAGTACTGGAATACATGAAAAATATCTTGAAGCACATTACGGAGCGTAAAAAGAACTGGCCAGTTTCTTGGACAGTGAGTGTGTTACTTAATATACTTTGCTCTGCTAACACAGGAACCAGGTTCTGCAGGCAAGATATTTAGAATCTTTTTTCCAAGATTCACAAGAGTTCAACTTTAACTAATATGTTTGATTACAACTTCTTTTTTCAAGAAAATAAAACAGCCTTTAAAGTTACTTTGAAAACAGAATGAAACAATTAAGATTCGTTTTAGAAGTGCCATTATATATTGTTTACTTGCATTTATATAATTTGGTATTAATTTCCCTGTTATAAATACACACAAAAGAGTGATAGCACCTTTTACACAATCCCAGTTTTCCTAAGTCCTGTAAAACACTATCTTCAGCAGCTATTGCTGAAAATTGCTATTTTCAAAATGAATGAAACCTTACTGATAATATATCTTTGAATTCTGCCATAAGTCAATCAGTTAAACCTAAAACCACCTTAAAACTCCCAGACTTTCATACAGAGGAAGAGAAAACCAGTATAAAGGCCTAACAAAAAGGAGAGTCAAATATAACCTGCCTTAAAACAGCAATTAATACATGAAACCAGAAACCAGTATATCACATCTGGGCAGGTATTAACCATTTGTTCATTTAATATCAAAAAGCTTGGCTTGCTGTAATCCTTCTTACTTTGTAAGTAGTTGAACCAATGCAACTCCAAACTTTCACATCAGTTTTTCAAGTCCTTAACATCAAGTTAGTCAATACCTTTGCCACTACAGAGACATGAATTTTGTTTACTGTTGTTAAATTACCTCATGCTGAGTCCCATCCAAATCCTTCCATCAACATTAAGCTGTATTTTCTACTTTTCCTGACTTTCACAAGAGTAGCAGTGCAACACCACGACACCAGACGAACATAACCTAACTACTGGAAGAATCCTACGGACACAAATGCACAACACAACCACCATGATCATGTCAGACACCACCCATCTTTCCACAGGTTTCAGAAACAACATTTCATCATTGGTATTTTCCCACCAGAAATATTCCTGAAAATAATTCATTTCTGAAAACACAAGAGATATCAAGTCTTGGCTATTGTTCCCTACTAGAATGGGGTCAGAACCCTACAGGCTGTAGGAAATGGAGGTAAAATAACTTTAAAAATAGAACAAAAATTAAGAAAGTATTTTGAAGGCCAGCTGCAATTCCCAAATGGAAATCTTTGCAGTGATTTCTGAGAGCATTGCATCAGGTCTCAAGTGTTCAGCCTCTCTCCTTCTACAGAGCAAAGAATGCACTCCTTTTAAGGATGACAAAATACAAGGCACTCGTATAAGATCCAAGAAGAAAAAAGAAGTCTACCTTTACCTCAGAGCAATATATAGATTTCTCCTGTTCTGTCAAAGCTACAGGCACCATAGTAGGGAAAAAAATGCAGCACTTTTTTTTTTTTTCCCCTGTACTTTTGAAAATTAGTCATAAAAATATACGAGATTTTTACTCCAGAAAAAAAAGGTTTAAGCAGGCAGCAGTTGACAAAAAAAACCTGGCCTCTTATTTTAGCTACTGATTTTAGAATCTGTCTTAGAAAAGATCTTCCTCCCTTTGGTTAAAATGCTGCAATGCAATAGCCAAAGGTTACTATATATACATATTAAAATCAGTAATGTTACTAATTTGTGGGCTGAAAAATAGTTGAGGAATGCAAGAAAGTTTACAATCACAGTCACCTTGACTTCAGATACAAAAAAAATTATCTAAGTGAGACAATGGCTTTCTTGTGGTCTGTACTTGAGAAACAGAATATAATTAACATGTTTAACCATTAAACAGAGAAAAAGAGGTACATATGTAATTAGTTACTTTATTATTCTTACATAAAAATTTAAACTTGCAAAGTGGCATTTTGGAAGTGTTCCTATGTTAGGTTTTGGAAAAAAAAGGAAAGTCAAGCAAAAGTAAAACCCCAGAAACAAAACTGTCAAAGCAAAAGTTTTTAGCTGGTACCTCCCACTCCATACTCAATTTCTCAGGGACCGTCATGCAGCAACAACATGGTTAGAACTAAGCAGCCTGCGGGTGTGTAATTTGCATGTGAAAATATTGTTAGAAGACACACATGAATAGCATATGCTCTCACCCTGAGTACAATTTTCTAAATACATGCCTTGAATATTGTCTCCCTGACATTCTTAACTACATTCCAGATAATGGTTTCTACTACACATTTGTTACTCTTTGAAAATACCATATATAACAAGACTTAAACAGCACCATTTCGAGTTGATCTTGGGGTTTGGCAGGAGACTCTGGGGCTTCACTGTCAGTGTAATCACAAAAGTTGGCAAATTATGCTTGAACAGAGTGCAACAAGAGGATGATACCCTGATACAGGAACTTAAATCAGACGTGGATGATCGTTCACTCACCTGAATCAAAGGAGCTTGAAAAATTGTATCTTAAAACCCTCCTAATTATTTCTATGTTATGAAAAAATTTAAAATAGATAGAAATCAATAAAACAAGAAATAAGCCATTTGCTCATGCTCTGTTAGTTAAATCGAAACCAAACCTAGTCAAATCGACACAACATGTGACAGAAAACTCCATTTGAGCAAACAGCAGTCTAACTAGATCCCAAAGTCATTACCCGTCCACACTGGAACATTCAAATCAATTCCTAGTGACTGTGGAGCTGGCATCATATAGTAATTACTACTATGGGACTGTTTTGTTCAGGATAAATGAAGCTCTATGGTATAATGAGATGAAAAATGTCAGTTTCTTTTCTTTGCCAACACACAAATTCTATTCCTCAAGCATATGGAAAAACTCAGGTTCTGGATTCTGTCTTTGGCGCAAGCTTCCTTTAATTAACTTGAATGTCAGGGAGGAAAAAAGAAAGGATACCAGTAAATCGTACTGTGGTACTTAAGAGTATATAAAAAATATCTGAAATCAAGATATTTATATTAATTTTCATACTAATAAGCAGAACTTATATTAATTTTCATGCATCCCAACACTGTATTTTAACCATAAGCAAGTATTACTAGGGTTAAAACCACAATAGTCTGAGAGCCCCAAAATGCCAGGGGAAAAATCACTGCATACGTACAACTACCTAATGAAACCAGTACAAGATATTATTCAGTTGATTGCATTATTTGACTAGTTTTAGCAGTTAAACAGAGCCACTGGAAAAAAGATTAAATACATATCAAATGGACTGCGTGTATGTAGGAACACCCAACTCAATGACTGTAGAGCAACTGAGTTCTTTCTCCTACTCAACATAACCAAAGTGCTTTACACTCCTGATGAACGTACATCCAAAAAAACATTCTCCACAATCAAAGCACTAATGAAGCAAACCCCAACATCAACCTTAAAAAAAGTACTCGTGACAAAATTCTTAGCAAATTTCATTGCAGTATTTCTCCAGTCAGGCATAAAACTTCCTCCAATACAACAAAATACTCTCAAACATTAATTCAACCTTCAAAAGATTGCTGCACAAAGTAAAGGAATAACTACTGCAAAGAATTAGATTACGGATGTTGCAACGGACCCGTTACGGTAACATATTATTTCACAATGCAAATCACAAAGTGCTAAACGCTTTTTAAAAACGCAGCCAGGAGTAGCGTGTCAGGAAAGCAGAGGCAGGCAGTACGACAGAAGCTATTTTCTGTGCTATCACTAGAACCATCTCCCGACTCACTCCCTCCTGCAGCCCCGGGGAGCAGGAGGCTGGGACCGCACTGACAGCTTTCCTGACGCACGAGAAGCGGAGCACTGACCTAAATGCCGCAGCTGCTGAGCTCCTTGCAGCTCAGCTCGAGGAAAAGGGGCCAGCACGGATCAAGTGCCAGCCACAAACACTCGGGCTACTGCAGCCCGAGGCTGCTGGTGCAGAGACGCTCGCCGGCACCCCCACATCACCTCGACCTCTTGAGCTTGAAACCTCCGAAAACTAGTGCGAGGCGAGCTCTAGGCTGAGATTTAGAGCAGAGATTTTCAACAGGGAGCTGCGCATCTCCGCAGCGCTTCGGCGGCAGCAGCAGAACTGGCCGGCCCAGGGTCTCGGGCACAGAGTCACATGGGAGGCATCGAGCCCCGGACAAAGTTAAACCCCACCCTGGGCGCGACTTTAGGTAGGTATTCAATGGCCCGCAGGTTAATCATCAACTGCCTGCCCCAGGCGCCGAGCCGAGCAGCGGCGCGGTCCCTCCCGCCCCCGGGGCGAGCGCTGCGGGGCCGCCGCCTCCCACCCCTCGGCTGCGGGGGGAGCAGGTGCGGGGCCCTCCCTGCCCGGGCGGCCCGGGGAGGTGCCACAGGACCGGCCCCCGCTGCCGTCCCCTCCCANGAGGGACACACAAATACCTCGGGCGCTGCTGGCCCCGCTCGGCGCAGCCCAGGGCCCGCCCGGCGGTGGCTCCGCCTCCACTGGCTGCCGGGAGCGGGGCGGGGCGAGCGGGCCAGGCCGGGTCCGCATGGCGGCGGGAGCGCGCCGGAAGCTGCACAGCGGTAGCGGCCGGGCACGCCAGGGTCAGGGGCAGCGCCGGGGTCCGGGAGCGGCGGCCGCAGGTGAGAGCTGGGCCGTAGAGCTCTGCGGGCCGGGGGGTAGCTGGCG
>WEKY01037156.1:156673-237744 GCA_013390045.1 Picathartes gymnocephalus
TCCCGGTCCCTTCGGTGCGGCCGGGGCGGAGAGCGGGGGCGTGTCGCGGGGCCCGAAATGCCGACTGAGTATTTCATGTCAGTAGCAGCGGGTGGAAGGGTGCGGGCTCTCCGCGCCTCGCTCGGCAGAGATGCGCCCGGGGAGGTACCGCGTGTGTGTCTGCACACATCCGCCCCTGGCACGGTTTTCTCTTGTCCAGCGATTAACTCTGTGAACGCTTTTTTCTTCTGCAGTCTTTCCGTAGCATGTGGATCGCTTTGGACGTGGAATAAGAACCCAGGAGGCAGTTTACAGCCATGGGTTTATCTGAAAAAGCCGAGCATGTTTCGGTGTGGGAGGGAGGGAGACAAGGCGGGCAGCAGCGCCGGGCCTGCCCTGACTGCTGGTCAGGTGGCATCCACCCCCCGGCGCCTCACATTTCCACTGCCTTGGGACATAGATCGCCTGGCTTCCTGAAATCTTGCATCCCTTAGCTGCAGCTATAATAAGCTGCACTAGGTCAGGCTGTCTTTTTCTCACGCTCGCATTTTTGGTTCAGAGGGGCTAAATGATTCGTCAGCAAAACGTAGTCCCCATCCCTTATCATACCCCCATAAGAGCATTAATTTCGTGGAGGTCCCAGAGAAGTCTGACTGTAGAAGAAACTCTTAACAGCGGAGTATTGTTGCACGCTTGTTTGTTTTGCAAGATATTGGCTTTGTCTTTATTTGCTTTGTCTGTATGAGGCTGTCTTCAGGAAAGGAATATGTGTTTGCTTCCACACCATGGAGGTTTGCAGTTCTGCCCAGTACTTACAGGCTATGCCGGAGAGAGAGTTGCTCTCTCACAGGAGCGATGTTACTGTTGCATGTAACAAAATACATTTTGTGGCCAAACCTGTCAATTTTTGAGGGAGGGACTGTGATTCAGATATTTGTAGTTATGACCTCAGATAAAGAAAAAACTTAATACTCTGATTTCTTCTTGTGTAAAGAATGGAAAGGTAACAACACTTTTCTTCTTCACATTTGTTTCTTTTAGTCTTTACAATATCCCCTTGATGAGGGAAACAGGACTTGTGAGGTGATTTACAAAAAGGTTATTTCTAAGTGTGCTTTTAGCCTTTAAACGAAGAGATCTTCTCTTCATTGTAGTGTAATCACTATCATTGCCTGCTTTTTGTAGTTTGTAACTGATTCATAAGGTACGGTTTCACAAGGTACAGCTGTTATCAAAAAGGCCCAGGTCTCTTTTGCCATAAACTGTGCAATGGTTTGGGCTGGAAGGGACCTTTAAAGAGGATTTAGTTTCAACCTCCCTGCTGTGAGCAGGGACACCTTCCACTAGACCAGGTTCTTCTAAGCTCTGTCCAACCTGACCTTGAACATTTCCAATGAGACATCCACAGCTTCCTTAAGCAACCTCTCCCAGTGTCTCACCATCCTCATTGTAAAGAATTTCTCCCTTTCATCCAATCTAAATCTGCCCTCTAAAAATTTAAAACCAGTGCACATTGTACTGTCACTACAGATCCTGGTAAAAGGCCTCTGTCTCGTTTTTATAAGCCTTTTTTAAGTACTGAAAGGCTACAGTAAGTTCTCCCCAGAGCCTGCTCTTCTCCAGGCTAAACAATCCCAGCTCTCACAGTCACTCTGGACTCGCTCCAGCAGGTCCACATCATTATTCAGTTCCCAGCACTTCAGGTGGGGTCTCACCAGAGCAGACTGGAGGGGCAGAATTCAGATCCCACAGTCTGTGTCTCATTAGTGAAGATAATAACCGGTATTGGTCCCAATATGGGCTCTTGAGGGACAGCTCTCATTACTGGTTTGTGCTTGGTACATTGAGCTGCAGCTCTTTGAATGTGCCCATCCAGCCAGTTCCTTAGGCATTTAACAGTTCTATTTCAAGCTTGTAGGTCTCCAATCCTTCATCTTTTCCTTATTTTCTGTCCTCTGCCCTCCTAAGTCATTGAAGGCCAATTTAACTCCCTGGAATAGCACAAAAACTTGTGCTTTACTAAGTTTTCTGCTGTTTTGGGAGTTCATTTAGCTCATGAAAAGTCTGATGAGTGCTTGAGCTGTCAGGGAAGGTGGGGGAAAGGGAAATAAAAGAGAAAAGTGATGCCCCTATTCTGCAGCAGCAACTTGTTAGATCAACTTACCTACTCAAGGAAGCATAGCCATGTCATGATGATAATTAAGTCATATCCATAGCATATTTGGCTTTACATTTTTCAATAAGAAGACTTAAAGAAGGAAAATAGCATTAATTGTTTAGAACATGATCTAGTAAGGTTGAACGTGTGTTCATGCATGCCTTCCCATCTGTAATGCAGTTATTGCACGTGGCTACAATGAGTTATTGGAGTACTTGATGCAGCAGTCTTTTACTTGGCTGTTTTTCTTGGCAGTGTTGATCTGATGCCCAATGTTTGGACATTGTGCAAAGATCACCAATAACTTCTTGTAATGTTAGGTACTTTGAAGAGTACAGGCAGGCCTCTTGGTACCACTCTGCATATCTACTACTGGCAGACCCATTTTATTTGCTTGTGTTTGTCTTTGAACTAAAAGGATAATTAATTTTTTTAAAGTGTTATTATATTCGTAAGAGGAAAAGAAGTCTTTATTCCAGTACTGTGGTACTACTGGCTAGGTAATTATAGCTGGAGGAGGTATTGTACACCTTAGAACATCTTATACATCTCAGTATTTAAGCTTTAAAAAGAACAGCAGAAGTAACAGAAACTGAACACCACCAGAAAAAAACAATTTGCTTTCCTTTTGAGAGAGCTGATAGGGTAAACAGGGCCTTGCAAAGAAATAAATATGTTTTATAAAACCAAGAGGCATGCTTAAACAGGAATAATCTGCAGGTTCTTAGTGTTACTAACCTTCTGAGTGTGTGTTGAATTTTTGTGGTGGGAAATTTCTCAGGAGTTTCTGTCATGTGATCTGTTTTTTATTTACTCTGGAGCTCTGAGACTGCTTCAGGCCAAGGAATTGACTAAAAGTCCCTTGAAAAACAAAGTTATGTATTTTAGTATGATATATCCTATGATAAAGGTTATTATCTGTACAACTTGTAATTGCATAAAACAAGTCAACTTTCTGGCTAGACTAAATGTATGATAACAGAGTTGAGTGGCAGTGTGATAGTGCTGTTGCTGCTATGTCAAAAGTCAGGGTGCTTGTCTTTCCTTTGTACTCCAACAAGCTTGTATATCTTGAGCTAATTCATTAGTTTTCGCCTTTTGTGAGCCCTGGACCGTGCTGTTTCTTGCGCACCCTACAACATCACTTTGAAAGCTAAGCGTGCTCTAAGGCACATGGATTGATATTTTTATGTTCTTGCCTTCTATTACAACCATTAGTTTCATCAGTTCAGCATGTCTGTACCTGCTGCAGCCTCATAATTCTGAAAAGTGCTGCTGGACACACTGAAAGTGTCAATAGGACATCATCACATTTTGACCCACTCTTAAGTTGCCATTGGGGTGTGATTTGAAATAAGTGGTTGTGTTTTCCTACTGTGCTTTTTTAATTACTGCTCTGTTGGTTTTTAGCATTCCATGGAGTTCTGTAGGGTCTCTCCTTGCCAAATATTGTAAGTAGGTTTAGGTTGAACTAGTATTTACACCGGTGTCAAGAATGCCTGGAGAATGGTTTTTTTTTAAAGGAGTTGTTGCTGTACTGTATAAAAGGGTTGAAAAGACATCATGGTGTGGGAGAGGATGTTTTTCAGTGAAGTAATGAAAAGAGAACAGTTGTGGCTGAAGGAAAGATACTACATTGATGACTTTGCAATTCAGCTTAACCTCCTCATGCATCTTGAAGAGATATATTTATTCTAGTTAGTTTAAAGTCAACAGGAGCAGGATTGGGTCCCTGTAGTTCTTAATTTAAAGTTTTGAGTTCATAGTTTGCACTAGAACACAAAAAAGTATTTTCAGTTTACGAAATACTCTTCTGAATTAATTTCCACAAATTATGCAAGCTGCATTGTTATTGGTATTTTTTTTTCCCAAACTTCAGTCTAATTTTTCTTTAATTGTTTTATTCACTTCTTATTTTTCAGGAGTCTTTGAAAAATCCTTAGTGGTCATGACATTGTTACAAGTGACATAAATTAGCCAGTGGCTCAGAATGATGGATACCCAGAAGACTACAAATGGTTTGCAAGTGATTGGAGAAGGGACTGGTATAGGGAAATCGACACTCCACATGGTGGGGTATTTGGGAAAAGTCAGTTGAAACTTGTTTTACATATGTGCAAAGTTCATATTTTTCTCTGTTTTGAGAGATTTTAATTGGTCTTAATTTTACAAAAAAAAAGTCAAAATTATTTTCCACGGAAATCTATAACAATGGCGAAAGATTATTCTAAGGAAATATATGCCTGTGTTTTTTTACTGGCACTATTTTTACAATTGTTTACATTCCTATGAAAATTGATTTGTCTTTCAAAGATCTAAGCTTGTGTTCCCTGGCAATAAGGGTCCTATGGCTTAGTTCAAGTAGAATAAAATGTGCATACTTATGTTGTTAAAGACACCTTATTTGAATATTTAAATAAAAGTATAAATTTATTTAAAACATACTACCATACAAATATATTAAAAATAATAAAAAAGAAACCAATGTAGTTTGCTTTTTTATATTGTATTTTATTTTATCTAGAAGTTGAACAATGATTTTGTGTCTTGTTAGGTATGTCTTACCTTGAGATAATGTGTGAAATACATAAATTTATGGTGCTTTATCTTTCTTGGTTTGTTTTTATTTTAGAACTGTAATCCTGTGGAAACAACTGCACATGAGTATTGTCCAGTCTGCAAAGAGAAGGGTCAGATCCAAGGTTTACGGACTTACCGCCTTAATTTTCAAGAGTCCATTTTCCTTTGTGAAAATCTTCAGGTATTACACTAATAAAGAGTTTTAATTGGCCCTGCAGAAGCCCTTACCTTCAGCAGTTATGCCTCTCTAAGTCCATGATTTTGTTGGTGGTAAGCAGAGTGTTTAAATAGGACCCCTCTGAGTCTGTATGCTGTAGAATATTTGCTTGCAAATAAGAAAAAACAGAACTAACCTGTGTATGTGCATTGTTTAGGCATAGGTAGCTATCCTAAAGGATTAAAAAGAGTAAATTAAAATGCAATAAAGGAGAGTTCTTCTCATATAACAAGGGACCACAAGTGGTACTAAATAAATTTTTGTACAAGTCAGAATAGAAGGTGAATATTTGATGATCCATGTAACAAGTGCATGATTCTAGCAGATCTCTCATTTTCTCTTCTTTAAGTCTGGGTAATGTAAATAGGTGTATAATTGTAATTACAATGTTTTTCTTTTTTTCCTCCCTTTTTTTATTTTAACCTTACCTGGATTTCTGTGCTGCTTTATATTTTAATTGTGATTTTGCTACCTCTCCCTTCACTGCTCCATGTATGTGTGGAGGATATAGCAGTTCCAAACAGACTGGTGCCCTTAAATTAGTAGAAACTAGACTAGATACGGGTCTCAGAGTTGTTTTTCCCATCCTTTCCTGGTTTTAACTCATTATAGTATAGTTCTGGAGATTGGTAATTGGGATTTGTCTATATTCTGGTTACCACCTGGTCATTGAGCTAGCCTGAAAGATATCCTGCCAATTTGGGCACCAGTAGTCCCTCAAGCATGAGGTAATAATGTCACATCTGTACCCTAAAGGAATGGATTTAGCAGAGTAAGACAAGGGGACTTCCCTTAGCAAAATTAGGTTGTTTGCAGAGGTTGGAAGAATTTATTGTAAAAGTAGTGTTGAATTATCACTACTGATATATTTATTTCACAGTTGCTTGTAAGACAGTGGTGGGATAACACACCATTGCTGTCATACCTCTGTTTGAATATATGTCTTGATTTAATTAAAATACCACTTTACAGAAGTCTCTAAGACTGGGTTGAATGGGGATCTAAGCAACCTGGTCTAGTGAAAGGTGTCACTGCCCATGGCAGGGGGGTTGGAACAGGATGGTCTGTAAGATCCTTTCCAAACCGAGCCATTTTACAATTCTGTGATTCAACTCCATTTTAGAAGTATGTTTTATACTTTCTTTAGCTCTTGTTCACCTGAAATTGGTTTGTAGATTTCACTGTAACCTTCTTTCTTTCCTTTAGTGTATCTACCCACTTGGTTATAAACCATTAAACAGCATAATTACTTCTACTGGTTCAGAAAATCATCAAGTTCCATCTACTCACAAGAAAAGGATATTGGGTGATACCAGTGACTTTTCTGTTGTTGAATCAGATCCAAAAAAAGCAAGAACTAACAATGTGCTCAATGTTGAGCACACCATTAATCCAGACTCCGCTGTGAAAGGCTACCAGAATAGTTCGTGTATTCCTAAGGCAAGCCTACATGATGTATTACAAAATGACCAGCAAAACCCTGGCAACCATGTGGGGTCCTGCATGCAGAAGGTGGATTTTGAAACAGCCACGAAGACCAACAACTACCAAGAAAGTCTACCAAAGAATTCTAATCCCAAAACACAGCTATTGCCAAATTGTGAACTTTTATCAACAGCATCTGAAATTTCACTCAAAGAGGATAAAAGTTCCACTAATAACAGAGATTTGTGTCTTCAGTGGAGAAACATACATAACCTTTGTTGGTTAGATTGTGTTTTGTCAGCACTAGTACACTTAGAAACATTACAATCTGCTCTAGCAGAAGAATATAATGGTGGAAAATGTTTACTCCAGAAACTCTTAACAAAATATAATCAAGCATCTGTTCTTCTGAATACCTGTGAAAGGAGTAAAGTAAAAGGTGAGTGAATTTAGCTACTGTTTTCTCATAGTCAGACTGATCTGCTACAAATATGTGGAATTTAGTACAGTGCACTTATATATGCCTCCATTCTATTTCAAGAATCCCAAAAGATAGAAGTATTACCATGAATTTGCAGAGTTGTGTGCTTTATCTAGCAAAATCCTGGTAACATCTGAAATTGTTTTTCTTAGATCAAACATGCACTCGTTGAAGGCATCAAACACCAAGCATGTCTTGAATTTTTTTGGTCATATCCAATATAAAAGATATTATGAATTATTTGTGTAATTCACCATTACTTTGTTTCCTTTCCCTCTGTTGGTTAATGTGTCAGGAGACTGTTCTAATCTTCATCTTCAAAACAGTTTATGTTGTAGTTTATATCCTTGTGTAAATGGGCAGTTGCCTTGCCAGACATAAAGTAGTAAAGCTGGGAACATACTTTCTTTTCTGGCTCCATCTGTGCTCTTTGAAGGAATGCTTCCTCTGAGGTCTGCAAGCTGCTGTAGATGACAGTGCTTCCTAACCTGCTTCAGTCAGGAGTAGGCAAACACATTAATCTGGATCATATGATCTGGAAAGGATTAGTGAGTACTCAGTAACCCTTAACAGGGGGTTAACAGGTCAGCTCAGCTTAACAGGTTGGAGGACTGTAGAGGCTGTGTCCATTCTACCAGTGTGGCCTTTAGTAATTTTGTTCTGTGGATTCTGTTTTAAGATTCCTAAACTAAGATTGTGGTTCTTTTATTTCTCTTGAACTGGACCACTGGTGTCATAAGTCTAAACTTCTAAGACATCATCTGTTAGAGAAGGAATAAAGCTGTCTGGTTAGCCAGTACCCCATGAATTTCAATGGCCATTCTGTTGGACTATGTGTGTTTGAATATATAGACCACAGTCACGTAACAGGTAACTTGAAGCATGTCATATCTTTCCTGGGAAAAATATGTATCAAAAGTGGTTTAATCCATGTCACAAAGTGGGAGGGAAACAACCCAAAATATTCTGAAGTAGTTCATGTACTGTACTTGCCAGGAAGTCAGGCTGCTTGACTGTAGTGGTTTTAGTTCGCCATCCTCACACTACACTAATTTAATGTGGTGGGTTGAGCACTCTGGTCAAACAGCAGTGCACCCACTAAACTTATTTACTCATTTCCTGTTATGAGATAAGGATTAGGAGAAGAGCAAAGCAGGCTCAAAACCTTAAAAGGTATAAAGACAGTTTCATTAACAGAACTAAAAGGAAAATAATCAGAATCAACCTTCAGATACTTCTCCTCCTCCCACTTCATTTTCTCCCAACAATGTAAAGAAACAAAACTTGAGACTTTCAGTCAGTTGACCATCTCCAAAACAGTCTTTCTTCAGTTCAGTTAGGGAGAGGAGTCTCTCCTGCCATGCCATGGAGACTTTTCCACAAGAAAACAGTTCTCTCATGGCTCCAATATCACAGTGAATCAGCCGCCCAGAAAAGGAAATCTCTTCCCAATGTCAAAGTCCCTTCCCTTGACGCACAGTCCTTCCTGCAACTGCTTTCGAGGGCTCATCTCTGTCTGCTGGGGTACTATTTTATGGATGAGCTGTTCTGGTAGAAATGCAGAGGGTCTTCTCTCGCTGGAAGCAAGGCTTCTCCTATCCGTGGAGCAAGGGTTCTCTTCTCTTATCTCTGGGAGCAAAAGTTCTCTTCCATCTATCCCTGGGGCAAGGGTTCTCATCTCTCTCTGTTCAAATTTCTCATTAGACCACAGCTACTTCAACATCTGCTTGCTTCAGCACGGGTGCCTTTGCTCAGGCTGCAGTTAGAACGCTGCATACCCCCAATTGCATTCATAAGTTGCAAGGAATAGTCTGATATCACAGTCCATCACCATGGCCTTACAAAAGTATTTCAACTTAAAGCATCTCCTCTTTCTCCTCCCTCTGGGCTTCGTCGTCTTCTTTACTGACCTCGGGGTCTCCATGTTGGTTTCTTCATGTGTCCTCACCCTTCCTCTTCCTCTTACTCAAGAAAGGACTGATGTTTGTAAGTTTCATCTGTGTACTGAAAGAGTTAGTATCTCCCCTGGGCTCTGTTATTGGTCACATTGTTGTTAGTCTCTGCTGGGCAGCGGCTGGAGCTGCTGCAGACTTTTCCTGGGGAGAGAGGAGGCAGAGGCTGCAGGATCTCAGCAGCCAGGCCCGGAGTCAGCTGCAGCAGGATCTCAGCTGCGCCCGGCCTGGCCAAGTGGGCCTTGCTTGGCCCAGCCTGGCCCAGTCCAGCCTGGTCCTGCCCCACGGAGCCGGCAGGGCCCGACCAAGCAGGCTTGGCCTGGGTCCGGCTGGGCCGCACGGGCCCCCTGTTACCTGTTCAGAAGCCGGAAGCAAGAGAGAGGTTCCCAGGCTTCTTCTTTCTTAAATGTGAATCACAGAGGCGTATTCAGCTTCTTAAGTGGCTAAACAGAGTGCCCATCTTAGAACTAGCCAGCTAACTGGTTCTCTTAGGCCTGAAGGAAGCAGTCAAGTTCCTCACAGGTAAAAAAATCACTTTTCAACACACAACATTGAGTTTAGGTGTTCAGCTGTTACTGGGAAGCCCTGTGCCATCCAAGAACCTGTCTGAGATGTTTTTGTTTGCTGGGTTGTTTGCAAGGGAGCTCTGATGTACAGCAACCATTAAATGGAGATGTTAAGTGTTGGAATACAGTGTTGTTTGAGAGAACAAAGCCTTTACATTTCAATTGCTTCAAGAGAAATTGGTTTATTTGGGTAACAGTAGAGAGGGGACTGGATGAAGAGTATTGTTGTGGAGAATAGGTGTAGAATTTATTCTGCTCTTCCGTGTAATTTTACAGTGTCTTTTGCATATAGCTGTTTTTAAAAACAATCAAAAGCAATATAGCTGCAAGGAACTTCTTTTTTTTCTATACACAGAGTGTATATGTTGTAAACAGTTTCAACAGCTATTCTAAATATTGCCTTTAACTTCTCCAGGTTATGATCATGATTGTGTAGTAGAAATTATGTTCTTGCTTGTGCTTAAAGAATGTCCTTGTGTTGAAACAACATAACTTGCAGAATAAAAATACATAGTAAGATATATATAAAGTAAAAATTACTTTTAAATTTAAAATTATTTTTACTATTTTAAAGGCTCACTTAGGAAATTGGCATTTAATCTGAAACAATACATTTAAATGTTTTATTATTAGAATTGTATAACCTTAGAAAGCATGTAAGCAAATTTTCATGCTTTTGATCTTAGTGTTTAGGTTTTAAAGTTTTCTTTTAATCTCTGAATCATGGTTTCTAGTATGTGGTCACCCTACCATTAAAAATTGTTGCTATGTAGCTGTTGGTGCACACTCTTAGTCATAATTTAAGTCAGATCGAGTAGTTTTTAGTCAGCAGACTGCAGTAAAATGTGAGTAACTTGTTTAAATTCTTCTCTAATTTTCAAATCAGTGAATACCAAGAATTGGCTGTTCTACCAACAAGTCTTAGGCAAGTATGGGTCAATATGAAAGGCATTGGTTTGCAGAGAGGGAGTGCATGCTAGGGGTACATATGTGTGTGAAAAGGTGTGAGGGCTGTTGCACATGGCTACATGAAGACATACGTGTTTTTTTTCTTTAGATGTTCTTCCAAAAGCAGAATCTCAGCTCAATGAAATCAGAAATGTAATGTTTACAGAACTCCAGCCTCAGCTGAGGTGTGAATTGGGTAAGTAATTAGTGCGGCATCTCAGTAATTACTTTCAGGAAACCCTAGGTGTAAAGCCTTTTATGTCATACATAGAAGTCTGTGTGTTTGTATGCACACAAGAAAGTTTGGAAATACATTTGTTTCTATTAGTGACTTGCACATACTTTACAGTATGATCAGCTGGTTTGTCCTTTGCCCATTTTGACTTTATAGAGAGCAGATAATCTTTGTAATTGTGCTGTAGTCATGAAATTGTTGCTGATAACAACATGGATCAATCCCTTTGCTGTGAGAATTAGAAATAGAACCTTGAAATAACAACTGAAATTTAAATCATAATAATAAACTTATCTTTCTCCTTTCTGAGGTACTGAAAGGTGATTTCAAATATTTAGTGACCATTTTTTTCTGTTCCATTTTTGAAGGTAATATGGAGAATCCAGTGTTTGCACTTCAGCTACTCTTACAACTGGATCAAGAAGCTGAGAAACTATTCTTGCATTCGTTTTTGTGGAAGTTTGAATGTGTATGTTGTGGCCACAAATACCAGGACCGGTGAGATTTTTATATAAGTAGCTTCTCCATAGCTGTTCTACTTCACCTTTTAAGATCTGCATATAATAGTTGGTTTTCTAAAGATGTCCGCATTTTAGACAGTTTAAGCTTGTTGTTGAAGTTTCACATGATGTGCTTTTTCAGTTGCAAATAGTTTACTGCTATTCCATGTCTTAAGCAAACACGTTATAAATTAATTAAGAAAGAAACAATAGGTAACCGTGTGAGTCTCTGGACATGCTCACTTTGATGTTTTGCTGAAAGTATACAAATTGTTGTGGTTCTAAAGAATATATGCCTAGTACCCTTCTGCTGTTGAGGAATACCTGGAATATTCATTTGGGTTACAAAGAATCTGAGGTTCTCTAACATAGTTTAATTTATTGAGAATGTATTTAGTTCTGTGTAGCTGCAGGTACAAGCATGTCATTTAGGCTCTTTTTAGAGTCAGCAGGAAAAGACAGACACCTTCAGAAGACAGCTCATTTTATTTGAAAAACGTATGTTTCTCTCCACTATATTAGGTTTATATAATAAAATTCTAGATCCCCAAGTGAAATGAGATTCATTCTATCTGTTACTCTGGAAAGTTAATATGTAGGCCTGGTTAATAGGATGTCTTTAAGAGCCTTTGTTACATTCTGTGCTTTTTTAAAAGTTGAAAACTGTAGTTTTGGTAGAATGTAGAGGAAGTCCTTTCTGTGGCTAATGAGTTAATCAACTGTGTTACTTCACTTTAATAACCTATACATTGTATTTTTGTACGATGTAACCTCTCTGTAATATCTGCTATGAATGGATTGGTTTTAAAAAACAAGACCTTGTATAACACGGATTCTCAGGTAATTTGTTGCTGCTTTCTTTTCTTCTTGAGATTCTGTATTAGCTAGTAAATTATGCACACCCTGGTACAAGCTCTGTCTTATGTTGGAAAGGAAACAGAACATTAAAAGGAAGAAAAAGCAAATAATGTGAAATTGAAGGCCACAGGGCTGCTGAAAACAAATTGACTGATCCTATTTGGCAGAACTGAATTCAGGGCTGACTTGGATGTGATGCTGTCAGAGTGAATTCATATAAATGGCATAAACATGAATAGAATATGGGTTTGCCATAATGTTTTTATAACTTGTTTCTTGGTAAAGTATGTGTATTTATTGTTTTATGATCACCAACTCACCTTACCGTCTCCTTCTGTGTGTGTGTGTCCAGATTGAAGAAAACACTAACAACATTTACAAATATAATTCCTGATTGGCATCCACTTAACGCTGTTCATACTGGACCATGTAATAACTGTGGTAATACATCTCAAAGACGACAGATGATCTTGGAAAAGTAAGTTTGAATATGTGAACTTGAAAGTAACATACATAAAGTTCTGAGACTTCATTTATTGAACCTATGACATTTGAAACAAAACTATTACTGTGGGTTTGCAGAGATTCTAAATCTTTAACTCTGATCAATACTAATTTTTAAAGATTTTGGATCATTCTTAAAAGCTGAAATGGCAAATAGTGTTTAGTAAACATGAAACAGAGCAGTGTTTAACATGCTGACCAGCACATGTGTTTGAGCTAGGTCATGAATACTTAACTGGCAAGTAGTAAATACAGACAGCTGATATCCAGTGTGAGCCTTTTCACAGCCCCTGCTGCAGGTAAAAGTTGTTTGATCGTTTGTTAACTTATTTGACTTGGGAACTATGTCCCTTGCTACTGTGTTTATGGCACAGGGGTGGTTTTTTTCAACTTATCCCCACTCCCCAAATCCCTTACTTAGTGTTGGTTTTCTTCTCCTAATCTATAATTAAATGGAATATCCAGTTGGGATATTCTTTTCCCTTTGCACTTACTGTGCAATCTGAAGAGTCTGTGAGGAAGTAGAATAGTAAGGGCAGAACCACATTCTCTTAAGAGATGCCTTACTTTTTCATTAGGAACTTCTACCACTGTTTTATTGTAATAAACTGGTTCTTTATTGTTTCTTTGCCAGAGTACCCTCAATATTAATGTTACATGTTGCGGACGGCTTGCTACATAACAACCTGGAGAAGTATTCATTTCAATTTGAGGAAGACAGCTACCAAATAACATCTGTTATTCAGTACCAAACAGATAAGAAACACTTCATAAGCTGGTCTTTGAATCCTGATGGTAAGAATCACAGAATGGGTCAGGTTTGAAGGGACCACAGGGGATCATCTGGTCCAACTTCCCTGCTCAAGCAGGGTCATCCCAGAGCACATGGCACAGGATGGCATCCAAATGATTCTTGAACATCTCCGGTGAGGGAAATTCTGCAGACCCTCTGGGCAGCCTCTTCCAGTGCACAGTCACTGCACAGTAAAGAAGTTCTTCCTCATGTTCAGGTGAAACTTCATGTGCATCAGTTTCTGCCCATTGCCTCTTGTCCTATTCCTTGGTAGTGCTGAGCAGAGCCGGGATCTGTCCTCTGATACCTCCCTTCAGATACTTACAGACACTAATGAGATCCCCTCTCAGTTGTGTTTTCTCAAGGCTGAACAGGCCCAGCTCCCTCGGTCTTTCCTCATAAAAGAGAGAGATAAGACAGAGTTTAGTGTATGGTTCTTACCTGCCATAATATTTCATGAGTCTACATGAAATACTGTTTTATGGGTTACTGTAGTAGTCTCAACTGCTTTTATATAATAACAAAGATTTCTTTTGTCTGCATTCTAAACTTCATATTAAAAATGTTGTGAATAACTGGGGGGACTTGTTTCTCAGTGAAGATTTTCAGTTGGTTTAACTGCACTGTGCTGTCCTACAGTGCATTTACTGGAAAAAGTAATTTGGCTGTAGAGTCTTTTTCCCTTCATAACTTTGTAAAAGCTAAAAAATGCAGTCTGACTGTGACTGTGGAACAAATAGTATTGTTTATTTTTAAACCAGTGATTCATGCATTCTTGGCTGGGAGCAAGGTAACCTATGGTACTACGAGCAATTAATGAAGGTATTTTTTATATCTGAACTTCATGGCACCTCCCGAGTGGGAGGCACAAATGCATGTTAGAAACATTACTAATGGTAAGATGGTGGTACCACTGACGGAAGATCCATAATCAGAGAAGGTGAAAAGGTGGTATTTTCATAATCATGCCTCTGTAGAGAGCATGGGGTGCAGTCTTACAATGTGTTGTGACAACATGAAAATTGTCTTAAGTCATACTGTCAGAGATAAAAAAGAAATGGAAAGAGGAAGCAGCTGGTTAAGAATTTCCCGTATGTCATATATACCTGTTCTAAAATTCTTGAAGCTGTAAAATATTCTTTCATGATGTGGTTGTTTCCTGCTAACAAGCAGGGGAAACAAGACAAAACTCCCAGAACGCAGATCAGGCTCCAACTAACTTTATTTGAAAATCAAACATCTTTTATATTCCTTGTGTACAGGTATTGTACTATTGGTTAGAAAGATGAACACACCATACAACTATTGGTTAACTAATAATAGTTTTATCACACCAGCTGCAAGACCATGTTTTCATAGTTTTAGAAACCGTTTTATAAACGCTGCTAGCAAAACTGTGAGAAAACTTTCTCTCTTGCTCTAAACATGCCTGACTTCTTTACTCAGGCTTTTTCTAGCATCCACATCATGATATATGAACAATTTGCAGGTGATGAGAGTATTAAAAGGAGCAGTTTCTTTTTAGCCCCTGTGATTCCTACCCAGGCAATGAAAAGGTCTACAGAGAAACTTAATTTGAGAGGTGGTTCTTACATCAGACTTGTGAGGGTATTTTCAAACAAGATGTTTCAGCCAAAAAAACCCCTTAGCTAGCTTTGTTTTATGGTTGACCTACTCTGACCTGTAATAATATTGCTGCAAGTTCTTCTTGTGTTTGATCTTTTTACAGTGGAAGTCTCCCAGTTTTCTCTGGAGGAAAAAACCCTCTGTCTTCTGCTTGTCAGGGGAATGGGTTAATAAAAATACTTGACAAGTGTGAGGATAGTGACTTCAGTTTTAAAAGTCTCTGAGTCTCTGCACTGGTTGCTATTTTTCAGGAACTTGGCTTGAATGTGATGGTTTAAAGGGTCCATATTGCAAGAGACATAAAAGATTTGAAGTTCCTCCTTCAGAGATTCATATTGTTATCTGGGAAAAGAAAGCATCCCATGTGCCAGAAGAACTGAATTCAAGTTTCCAAAGTAAAAATACTGAAGATTTTCCTCTTAATAATCAGTCAAATTCCACAGCGTTGCATTGTGGTTTTGATAACACTGTAGGCAAAACACCTGCAGAACACCACAAAGAGGATTCTGTGAGGATTCCAGAGAAGAAACAGCAGCGAGTAGCTGAGGATGAAAGTATTGTTCATCATGGTTTAGAAAATCTCCAAGATGGTGATCTTGCAGCACTGATGCTTCAAGAAGTTCTAGTTGACTCGGAAGATACATCGCTGCTGAACAGACGGATGGTGGGAAATAACCTTGTTGATGGATGGGGCACACCACAACAGCAGGAACCAGCTTTTTCACTTAGCACTGCATATACAGGAGAGTTTGCTGGAACTAGTCTAGCTATGAACAATAAATCCATGCTATATGAAAATTCCAGTATTTGCTTACCTCTAAAAGAGTTGAACCCAGTAAATATTACTGCTTCTGTGCCAAAAAAACATGACCCTGATTCATCTGACTCATCACCTTCACGAACAAATGACAGAACTAATGTAGCTAACAGAGAACATGGATTAAATTCAGAACTACTGCTAAACAAGAAGTTGTTAGCAGTACAAAATACTATACAAAAATCACCTGACTTGAAAGATGCAAGCAAAACTCTAGTGAATTCTCAAGTTGGCAGTTCTTCTGGTGCCAGTAATTCAGTTCAGCCTTCACACAAAGACCGAAAAGGAGGATTTGTAGGAAGCTGGGTAAAGAAATTATTAAGCAAGAATACTTCTTTCATGCCTTCAAGTGCCTCAGCTCTCAAGAGTGAGAGAAGTTGCAAAACTCCCTCAGTGCAAAAAATAAGTGAAGTTCGGCTGCCAATTAAGGGCGCAAGTAACTTTGGTGGATTTCAAAGCAGAGGTACAAAGAAAACAACAGAGACCCCGAAGTTACTGGCTCCTCAGAGTAATAATACTCATCCTTTATCAAATTTCAAAGGACTTTCTCAAAGCACTTGTCTTCCAACAGCAAATAATACCACTATTGTAAGTCCAACTTGGAATAAGCCAGGAAGTACGTTGGGCATCTCAGGTGAAGTGACTCGGTTCCCTTCACCTGGCTATAACTCTGGTAAGGCAGAAGAGTCAGACAGTGACAAAACAAAAAAGCTTCGCCTAAAATTGTTAAAAAAACTTAATGCGAAAAAGAAGAAGTTGGCTTCACTGGATAGATTAGCAGTGGAACAGATGAAACAGGAAAAACCTGTGAGTGGAGACGTAAGCACCCCATCGCAGACTGAATCTCAGAATGACAGTGAATTACTGCAAAGCTTTTTAAGGGAGCTGCAGTATCAGATTGATGTCACAGGTCATGAATCTGAATTTAATGCAAATCCTGTGCCAGGGTGCACTAGCCATAATAACACTGATGAAATACTGTCAGAATTACTGTCCCCTACTTCAACTGTCACTTCCTTGGAGGCTCCAAAGAGTGAAGATGAGTGTATGTACATGGAAATGGTGCACAGCAGCATGGCAACAACCGTGCCCAATGAGAACACCAGTGTGCCACAGGCAGCAGTGACAAGTGAGGACCACAATTACTACAGTCCTGTCAAGGACACTAATTTGGAGCTTGATGCAATAAACAAACACAATGTGAAAAAACTTTCTTTTGAAAGTCCTACAAGAGATGATATCCTCGAAGACCTGTTCTCCATTTCAGCACCAAGCTCAATGGCAGGTGACATAGATTTACCTCATTTTGATGAAACTCTGTTTGAAACTTGGTAAATACTCAGTTTCTTAGGTTTAAGTATTTTTTCAGTATTATGTATATTTTGAAACAAAGCACTACTAAATTATATTTTATAACTAGTTTAATTGCACACTGGCTGTACTTGAACTACTTACATTTGAGGTATTTTTTATTTTTTTTCTTAACATTTCATTGTAACAAGCAAATCAGGGTTTAATGAATTTTATTTTTCTGAGAAGCAGTTAATTTTAGCTGTCAGATATGATGATGATTTTTAATTAAAAGCTCCTATGAGTCTTAATTTTTGCTGCTTTTAATATGAAAAACATCCATACTCTAGCGAGTTTGAGAAATAATTAAGTTCTGCAGTCTTGATGATGTAATGGTGTAAGAAATAGTATTTATGTAGTAGTGGTTTATTTTACAGGATCACTCAATTCCTGAAGTTATTTTGTCCAACATTTAAAAAAAAAATTTAAAGTACCTTCCATAATTAGAGAATTTTGCATCCTCTGATATGAAGATCATTTATAACATTATAAACTTGAGGCTGGCATTCTGTTAGGCTGGCATTCAGCTCCTTACAGAAATACTGTTCTACAAGCTCATGCTGATGTATACACCCCTTGGATCCAAGAAGAGATGGGTACATGGTAGAAATATCCTATTTAAAGTTACAGCACGTCTACTGAGTTTTCATCCTGGGCAACTGTGAATATAACTTGGCAGAATATTCTTCTGAGCCCGGTTATTTTTTTTTTAAGTAGAAGTAGTAAGATTCAGTCCAGAGTTTGCATCACTAAGAAAGAATATCAGATGTACCTTTTCATTGTTCATAGCTGCAAAATCATTTAATGAAAGAAAGGTTTCTAAGGATTAATTTAACTGTAAGTTAATGCCTATTACTGTTGTCACTTGGAGTTTTTCATGATTCAAGCAGTGCACCCCCATCCGTATGTGAGATGGCAGGGAGAGGCAAGGTCAGTAGCAAGAAAGTAATGGAAAAATGAAACAAGACACAATGAGTAAGCAGAGGGATTCACACCTTGGTGTTTCTGGGTTTGTATAGCTTTCATTTTGCTAGATGGGAGTCCTTTTTAAATGCACAGACACAAAGATGAGGGTATTTGTTATATGCCAAGTTAGATTACCTGTACATTTTCCTTGTTCTTGGAAATAAGAAGGATTTTATCAGGAAGTCTTTATATCAGGCATTTTTAGAGGTGTTCTGCATTTTTTCATTGTTTTAGATCCCAAGTTCAAAACATTAAATGCTCAGTCTTACTTTTCCAGTAGGTGCAATTGAACTCAATGGTATTACAAGGCATGGCTACAGATTTTAATGGTTTTGGTTTGTTTGAATTAGGTTCTAAAAGTGTCAGAAAAACTGTTAGTGGCCCTGAACTTGCTGTGTCAACTTATGTCTGCTGCAGTCGGGTACCATGTTATCAAACTGGTACTTCAGGCAGTGAATGGTTTTATTCTTGAAATACAAGTTTTTGTGAAGAACTTGAGCTTCTTGTTTGTTTTAAATACTGTAATTGGTAATATTAAAATAGAAAACAAATGAATGGATTCTGAATGTTAAGGGCTGGTGTACTTCTTGTGAAATGCTCGCCCATTTGTGAATTCCCTAATTAAAGCAAAAAAAAAAAAAAAAAAAAGCTGATCAAAATGAGAGTTTGATTTATCCATAAATGGGTTGCAGTGACCTGCATCTGTGACATGGGTGCTCCTTCACCACTGGGTCAGGACACAACACAGACCCAGGGTAAAGCAGCGAGCCCACGTTGGTGATACAGAATGCACAGGGCAACAGGAGGAAAAGACCCTGCTAGAAGATGAGGAGGTGGTAAGGTTTATAATGAGGTTCATAGGAGAGGCGGGAGGGTGTGGGGGCACACCTGCTGTGCAGATACACCTAGACAGAAGCAAGGACCTCTGGTCACCACTGGCATCCCTTCCACAAACTGAAGTTGGACATGTTTGGTCTGCAGCTGCGTGGGATTCAGTGTGGGTACAGGCATATATAGAAGCTCCAAGAGCAAACAAATAGCACTTGAGATTAAAGTAGGTATGAAAATAAATCTGTTGGTGCTGCATGTTCCTGGCTGCCTTTTTTTCTGAAACAGAAAACTGAAGATGATGCAGTGCAGATTTGTTTGTTTCCATAAATGTTTTACTGCCTCTGTTCCTGTGCAAGTGAGAATTCAGCTGAGGTTGAATGAAAACCCCATGACAAAAGAAACTGGCTGGAATTTGAAATGTTACTGGATGCTTTATATTAAGACTAGTTTTTAAATGAAGCTTTTTATATGCCATGAAGAGAATACAAAGTATTGTAGTAGTTTTCTGTCAATTGGAAATACACCAGGTGGGCATATAGCAAGTACAGGTAGTGATAAGAAGCTGGCCACTGTATTATGGAGGTTTTATCAGTGCTCTAGGGTAAATTTCCCAAAGTCTAATGGCTTTGAGCACTGCCATCTTCACCACTAAACCATGTCCCCAGATGCCACATCTGCATTTTTTGAACACTTCTAGGGATGGTGACTCCACCACTTCCCTGGGCAGTCTCTTCCAGTACTTAACCATCCTTTCAGAGAGGAGATTTTTCCTAACATCCAATCTAACCTCCCATGGCACAACTTGAGAGACCATTTCCTCTCATCCTGTCTCTTATTACCTAGGAGAAAAGGCCTGCCCCCACCTGGCTTCACTCTCTTTTCAAGTAGTTGTAGAGCAATATGGTCCCCCCTTGAGCCTCCTTTTCTCCAGGCTAAACAACCCCAGGTTCCTCAGCTGCTCCTCATCAGACTTGTGCTCCAGACCCTTCCCCAGTTCTGTTGCCCTTCTCTGGACACGCTCCAGCCCCTCAATGTCTTTCTTGCTGTGAGGGGCCCTGAACTGAACACAGGATTTGAGGTGTGGCCTCAGCAGTGCTGAGTGCAGGGGGACAATCCCTGCCCTGGTCCTGCTGGACACACTATTGCTGGTACAGGCCAGGATGACACTGGCCTTCTTGGCCACCTGAGCACAGCTGGCTCCTGTTCAGCTGCCACTGACCAGCACCCCCAGGTCCTTTTCTGCCAGGCAGCTTTCCAGCCACTGCCCCTGGCCTGTAGCACTGCCTGGGGTTGTTGTGACCGATGGGCAGGACCCAGCACCTAGCCTTATTGAACCTCACAAAACTGGCCTCCTCCCTTCAATCCAGCCTGTTCAGATCCCTCTGTAGAGTTTTGTTAGTGTGTGTCTTCTGATTTGGGAAAGGCATAATCGTGGCACTCAGAGTTTGGAATTGGCTCTTCAAAGATGGCACTGTGATTCAGATCTTACTACTTCATATATTCAAACACTTCTGAAAACAGTGTAAAGGGTGAAAAACAGGGCTGCCTTCTCATATCCTGCCTACAATAAACCAACACATCTCCAGAGGAGCATCGTGGATGGATTTCTAGCTGTATACCTGCTAGAGCACTTGTTCTAGAAATCTAATGTGGTGCTGATTACAAATCTGATTTTGATCTTCATGTTTTTCATGGCTGGCTATTGCCATTTATTCTTCCATCACTGTTTCTTGCTTTAAATAATTATTCCCTTTCTAACAATATATCAGCGAGAGCTACTGTCTTCTCTGTGCTTCTGCAAAGCTAAACAGCTGCTCTTGGTGTGAACCCCTTCGTGCTTAAAACAAAGCACATTACCTTTCCAGCAGCTTATGCTCAGAAGTGGGTGCTGTGCTTTGAAGTCCACTAGGATTTGGTCTCGGAGTGGAAGAACTTCCAGTCTAAGTATGGATCTAAGACAGTGTGAAGACAGAGCAAGAGGGAAGAGAAGGTTAGTGGGATAACAAGGCTGATGGAGTTTGAGGCATGCTTAGTTTTACACTGCTGTGCACAAACACGGTGTGGTTGTTTGCGAGGGAGATGATGGAGCTGCACAGCCCAGGAGAACACGGTGGAGCCACAGGGCTCACAAAAGAGAGGAAATGCTGGGAAAGGAGTGTAACGAAGTAGGGGCCGGGTGTCTCCAGTGTATGTTTTGAGGAAGAGGCCGAAGTAACCCTCAGAAACCACGACCTGGGTCTGTATTACTTATTTTATGTAAATTAATATCTAAAGGGGCTTCTGTAATGCCCTAGGCAAGTGGTTGGACTTTTTGTACCAAATTTTCTGATGCTGTTCAGACCGTTTCAGCTGAGACTCATTTCTCCTCCTCTGGGCGATCTTTCCAGGAAAAATGCATTTACCGACGGGTTCGTGTATGGGAATGAAGCAGAGACTCGGCACGGCCCCTCAACCCTGCCCCAGCTCCTTCCTGCCGGTTCCGCCACAGCCCAGGAAGCTGCTCGCTCTCTCCCACTCCTGGGCGGGGGATGTGCTCCACGCGGCCGCGTTCTACAGGAGGAACCAGGAAGGACGTACGTGGTGACACGGACAGGGGAGAAAAACTTGTGTTTCCGCCCGGTTTCGAACCGGGGACCTTTCGCGTGTTAGGCGAACGTGATAACCACTACACTACGGAAACGCCCGTTGCGAGGCTCTTCCCCTGCAGTCCCCCTTGAGCAATCAGAGGAGCACTGGGAGCTCCACTGTGAACACACGGTGTGAGTGAAACTCCTCTCGATGAGATAGGAAGAGCGAGATCCGGCAGCCAAAAGCGGGTCTCAGGTAGTTCCCACCGGTAAAAAGGCGGCGCCGACTGGTTACAGCCGCCGCCTCTGGCAGGAGGGAAGGGAAAAAGACAACGCGCAGGACGAAAACGCCACGCCCCGTCCCTGGGTGGGCTCGAACCACCAACCTTTCGGTTAACAGCCGAACGCGCTAACCGATTGCGCCACAGAGACAAGCTGTGGGTTAATTCCCCCGAATCACACCTGACTCCCGCGGCGGCTGGGGCGGGCTTTGTGCTCTTTTGTGTTCTTGCCGCTCTTCGCCCTTTCTGGAGCTGCGTTGATTGAGGTTTTTAATTACCAGCTTTGGGGCCTGTTTGCTTTTTTAATCTGAAAAACGGTCCTTCCTTTGCTTTCCTTGTTTTGTTTGCTCTGTGGCCTTTTTTGTTTGTTTTCCTGGGGGACTGGGAAAGAGTGGACAAGCAGAGAAATATAGTGGTTGAAGTTCTGCCTGTTGGTGGGACAGTTGCAAATAGGAGCCTGAACAGCTCAGCTG
Source organism: Picathartes gymnocephalus (assembly GCA_013390045.1). NCBI lineage: Eukaryota > Metazoa > Chordata > Aves > Passeriformes > Picathartidae > Picathartes > Picathartes gymnocephalus. The sequence continues at coordinate 178,781 of WEKY01037156.1, forward strand.
GCAAGAGGAAGCTCTGAGAGTATATACCAAGGATAAGGAAGGCAAAAATTAGCATTGCCCTGTTCTTAAGGTGGTCAAAGGATCCAACATCTTTCCTTCTGATAATTACAGTACCAAAAGGAGTAATTGTGACCAGAGACGTGAAAAACAGAAGACAAAATTCACTCCACAGTGCCTTTGATTAAAAGACCTTTGATAATTATTTGCAAGAGCTAATGGAGAGTGGGAACACTGACAGAAATGAGACAGGGCGAAAGAGACTTCTCAAAGCAGAGTGGAGAGGAAGACCTGGGAATCTGCTGCCCCAGCTGCCTCGCCTCAGCACTAAAGAGTCTATAAAATGAATTATTAATCAAATTGAAGCCACCTAAATATTATAACATGATAATGGCAGCAAACATGAGTTACAAAAATCAAATCAGCGAGGAAGATACACCTTAGATGGAGGAGAGCCAAGTCTGGGAATACTTAAGCAACCTGCATGTACATAAGTCCATTGACCCTGGTGGGATATACCCACAGGTCCTTAGAGAGATGGCAGATCCATTGCAATCTCCGTCAGCTTTGATGAGTCATGGCAATGAAGGGAAGTGCCCAGGGATGGGCAGCAGGTCGAACACAAGCCAGCAATGGGCTTTTGTGGCCAAGAAGGTAAATGGGTCAAATTAGGCAAAGCATTTTCGGCAGGTCAAAAGAGGTGATTCTACTCCTCTGCTCAGCTCTGGTGAGACCACATCTGAAATTCTGTGTGTAGAGTTAATTTTCTTCCCAGTAGTTGTCATGTGGCTCTGTTTTGGATCAGTGCTGGAAACAGTGCTGATCACAAAAGGGATGTTTCTAGTCACTGCTGAGCAGGACTTACACAAAGTCAAGGCCTTTTCTACCTCTCGCATCACCCTACCAGTGTGTGGGCTCGGCGTGCACAAGGGCTGGGAGGGGACAGAGCTGACCTCAGCAGATCCAAGGTTTACCCCATATCATATGGCATCATGCTTAGCATATAAAGCTGGGGGAAGGAGAAAGGAGAGAACATTTGGAGTGATGGTGTTGTCTTCCACAGTAACCATTATGTGTGATGGACCCTGGCTTTCCTAGAAATGGCTGAACACCTGCCTGCCTGTGGGAAGCAGTGAATGCATTTATTGTTTTTATTTGCTTGCATGTGTGGATTTTCCTAACCCTTTTCTCACTTTTGTCCTTCTGATTTTCTCCCCCATCTCACTGGTGCGGAGTGAGCAAGTGGCTGTGTGGGGCTGAGTTGCCAGCTGGGGTTGAATCACGGCAATGAGACACAGAGGGTGAGGAGGAGGAGGCTGCGCCAGGGGGCCTGGAGGGACTACAGCTCTGTCTTCCAGCTCTGTGTTTTGAGCTGAATTTGTACCAATGGACTATGGAGATAGTAAGTGAAAGGAAGAAGCCTGTGAAATGTGGAGAAGGGGTGGGTTTTGAGGTGGTGCTCTGTCAGCTCATTCTCTTGGCTGTGCAAAAGGAAGACAGTGTTTTAAAAACTGCAGTGTTGCCCTTTTCTTCGTGCTGCACTTCACATTTCCAGCTCTGGTCATGCACTGTGCTGGGGTTTGGTCAGGTTTAATCAAAGATGCAATGCTGAAGCAGGCTGACGTGAGGGCAGGTAGTCACCCATACGTGTGTGCGTGTGTGCGTGTGTGCACTACATTTGATAGTGCTATGGTGCTTTAAGTTTGCAAAGCAGGGTGTTAATATTAACCAGCCAAGGGGCTTGTGTCCCCTTGCATTTATGATAAAGCATGACAGCTGGCTGTCACCTGGCATTTATATGTGGGAGCTTCACACAAGCAGCCTTTATTTTATCAAGAGACACACTTTCATTGGAGTCGTTGCTGCTGAGCACCGATTAGAGTGCATGAGAGGAGAGATGAACATCCCAAAAGATATTTATAGATCTGTGTTTCCAGTCCTTTCCTCTTCACCATGAAAGCAATTCTACAAAGGTATTATTTTGACTGGCTGTTCAAGATTCCAGAGGAGGAGATTAATGTGCAGGAAGCCTCGCAGCACAACTGCAAAAACTCACTGGCTTTGCACATTTTCGTGAGCTTCATGGCTCACTGTGTCAAGGTTATCTTCCTCGGACAGGATGATGTGGCTATCAAACAGCCGTGCAGCAAGCAAAAGGGCTGGGGTCTGACAGCAGCTGCTGAAGCACTGAATAGCCTGTGCCTGAAGAGGTCTGACCACAGCTGGGGGTTACAGAAGGTGCAGGCACTGTTCCCCAAGGTGTGCATCCCTCCCCCCACACCCCCTTTTCTTTTTTTTATATACTCAAGAAAATCCCTTATTTCAAACAGCCAGGTGAGGGATGGTGGAGGTGTCTTGCACTGACCTTTCTCCCAAATGGACCAAGTTTCCAGCAGTGGCAAATTTGTCTTATCCAGACAGTGATACTGTGTGTATGTTTAGGTCTCAGGGAAGGGGAACAATTTAATGTGTAGATATGGAAGAAACTGTTTGCAGAGTTATTTTAGCCCCATCTTAGCCCTCCCTTGCCAAGGCAGTTCCCCAAATTGCAAAAAAATTGCCAGAATCTCCTTGTACCCTGCAGCTATTCCAGTGCCAAGGGGTATGAAAAGGTAATATTCCTCCTCACAAGGGGTTTCTGCTCTGTCTGGCTATATAACAGTGTTGCCTTGCCATAGTAAAAGGACTTCTTCTTCCATGTCTCACATACCGTCTTGATTTCCTCATTCTTCCTCAAGCAGAGCCCTCAGAGTGATGCTGCACTTAAAAACAAACAAACAACAAAAAACCAACAGAACAAAACACTGCAGTTCATTTCTTAAGGCAGCCATACCAAAGAGGTTCTTGCTGGCAAAGCTTTTTTCTCCCTTCACACCAAGAAATCATTTTAACAAACCCTGGAGTTGATGTCATGTTTTTTCTTTACTGCAGGGAGGAGTGTGAAACCCTGCTTTCCTCCACACATACATGTGGGATGGCTTTGGAGCAAACCAGGGTAAGAGGAGGGAACAGACTGGATTTCCAGAAAAGTACCGGGGATGTCAAGTGCCAAAATGCCAAAGTGTTGCCAGGGGACGGGGGGAAATCAGAAGGGACAGAGAAGAAAAGCAAAGTGGGGATGAGTGTGTGGTGAGAGGCACTGAGCAGCAGCAAAGCAAAGAGCTGGAAAACCAAGAGCAAGAGAACGAGAAAGCAAAGGCATCCACCACTCCGCTCTCCCTGTGTGGCCAGTACACAGGGCGAGGGATGGGAGCTTGGGTCAGCCAGCTGGAAAGCCTGCCGACAGAAACTCCTGGTGTGTTGCGGGGTTTTTGCATTGTGCCAACTTCACACCTCAGCTGCCTGATTCCTACCCCCTTTTATGAGAGAGTTCTGCTGAATAGAAGCCACATCTGGGAAGCCTTTGATAGCGGGGAAGTGTGTGTGTTTTCTTGGCAAGTTAGAGCAGGCTGATGTGCTTGTACTGCCACTTGTAAATCAAAAGCAAGCTGCAGGCTGCCTGGTAGGTTTGCACCGGCACAGAACAGGCAGCAGGAGGATAAGGCTCAGTGCCTGCTGCAGGAGGATGACTGAGAATCCTCCTGCACAGATGCCCCAAGGATCTGTGCTGCCCCCTTTGCCCTCTCCTGCTTGCCCATGCCCATGCCCAGCTTCTCTCTTTACAGTCATAATGCTGATCTCTGCTTAGACAGTATTCCTCTTTTGACTTAATTCCATAACGACTTTTAGGTGATGGGTTTTTTCTTCTCAGAAGATTAGTAGATGCTTAGCATTAAACACCATTCCTAAATACCAGCTACAATCCTGTGCTGAATAGACCACAAAACATAAACATTGATATTCAAGAAAATAAAGATCATATTCTGGGAAAAAAGAGAACTTTAGCCTGCATAAAAGCATTCTCAAAGAGCTGTTGTGCTTCTCTTTTTGTTCTTGGATTTGAGTTTTTTCTAAATCAAATCTGGCAAAAGTTAAAAATCTGAAGAAAAAATCACAGCCCAAATCTAAACCTCGATATTCTTTATGGCCTTGCTTCTCACACAGTTGTATGTGTATGGACTGTAGGGAAGGCATCCCAGAAAGACAGCCTTTCCTATTCATATAACCACGTCACAGCTCACAGTGTTAATCACCTACCCCTCAGCCAGTTCATTTCTGTGTATTTGTTTATACCCAAAGTATATGAGAGTTTTCCATATGTAAGACTAAGGATTATAAAAATTTGCATGATAGAGAGACTGGGTAAAATCACCATTGTAAGTGTGTCCCCATTGAAAAAGATGGGTTTTGCAGGTTGGCTCCTGCTGGAAACTCCTACCTGGCTGTGTCCCACCCAGAGTGAGGTCTGATTTGCCTGTGACAGTAACTGGTGAATGATCTCTCCCTGCCCTTATCTCAACCCCTTAGCCTTTTGTTATATTTTGTCTTCCCTGTCCAGCTGAGGAGGGGAGAGATAGAGTGGCTTGAGTGGGCACCTGATGTTCACCCAAGGTCAACCCACCACTCTGTTCAACACAGCAGCCTGTGCTTCTGTGCCACCTTCATCAAGGGGTTGGATCTGAGCTGTAAACATGCTGCAGCATTTGTGCTCAGCTATATTGGGCTTCAAGCACTAAAACTGGGGCACAACTGTCAAGTCTGAGCCTGTAAAACACTGACTGCTCATAGCTGTCACTGACTTCCAAGGAGTTACTCATAAAGGGAAGGATGCAGGATCCATGCCTGGTAACAAAAGCCATATTTCTGTGCTCACCAGCAATGCTCACAGCACTGGTGTACTGCCCATTCCAATATGCCTGGGAGTTCAGCAGCTTTGGCTTGTGATGTGCAGGCCTGGGATCTCCTGGTGAGACTGATGGAGATGTGACCAGGGAGAGCATTTGCATGAGGGCAACAACATTGCTGAGACCTGCCAACATTATTTCTCCTCCCAGTTACTTGTGGACTGGTCAGGCACTTGCTGACAATGCCATGATAGCCTGACTGGTTCCTTCCAGCTTTCTGCTGTTCCACACAGCCGGCCAAATGCTCATTCGTACTTTAGATATCCAGGTTTTTCTTGTGTGTAGGAAGGGCAATAGATATCTTTCCACATTATGTATTCTTTTAGATCACAGACACGTAATGTCTCATTTTCCTGGACTTCATCTGTACACGATGAGTGAGTGAGCCTGCGGTTATTGGTCTGGCAGGCACCAGAGCAGAGGGTGCTGTCGCTCTCCTGTGAAGCCATAGGAAGTGTTTCATGATTCAAGATAAGACCTCCACTTCCTTGTTCTGTGCTTGTAGCACTGAGCTGCCACTGAGGCTGCACCATCCACCCTGACAGCCCACTCACAAAATGGACCAGGAGACCCTGGGGAGCATTGTCCTGCTTGCCATCGTCACCCTGATCAGTGTTGTCCAGAATGGTAAGACAAAAATAAACATTTATTTCAGGGATAAAAGGGAGCTGAGGAAAGTTCAGGATGATATATGCTGAGCTGATCCTTGGATAGATGATCTTTGGTTATAAGTGCATGCATGCTTAGGTATGTCTTTGGCTTTAGAAACCGTCTTCTAAGCATGGAATTTTGTGTGACATTGTGGCAGTATCCTGACAGTCACATGGTCTTACTCTCTGATGTTCTAGAGTGAGTTTATTATACATTTCAGCTAATGCAAGGACTAATATGCTGGGATCCCCTGTGGCAATATGCATTTTGATTTGATGACTAAAACCTCCTTTTCTGACCTAGGTCCCTGCTATGGTCAGCCAGGGCTGCTCTCAAGCTGGAGCTCTGCTGCCGTGTGCAGGGATGGAGACCCTGAGGGCCTGCAATGCATCAGACCTTTGCATGGATCTGGGTAAAGGGGACAGAATTGGAGGAGTCTGTGTGGGCTATTTGTGGGCAGGCGGCTCTCCTGCTTTCCTGCATCTCCAAGTCCTGCAGTATAACTAATCTCAATTACCTGTGTTCCCAAGAACACTGCACATTTCCTGAGACGGTGAAGTTTCCTTCTCTATTTCTTATTCAGACCTTGTATAGTCCCTTGTATAGTGTTCAAGATTTTTAAAATAAAACAAATATCTCTCCTGGGCAAATTTGATTTTAACTTCATCATCCTCTCTTACAAATACTTATTCGAACAGGAAATTCTGCCCAGAATACAAAGAAAGGATCGAGTTTTGCCTCAGCTGCACTAATTTTTCCCAGGTTCAAAGAGATTCAGCAGAGGGATGGGGGGCTGGTGAAAATTCCAGAAATCTTTAGTGAAGGCTTCTTATTACAAATAGGAGATTCCCATTGAACACAAAGTCCTAGGAAATGGGCTATTCTTGGCTGCTGCAGAGAGGGGGAAGTGGTGGGAGCCTAGCTGCCAAGGAGCACAAAAAAAAAAAGGAGATGTAGACTGGTTTAGTTTCAACATAGGCCCTAAATGCCACATCATTTAACCCAATACTATTCTCTGGTAAATGCACAGCATGTGACATCACCAGAATATGGCACATTAAGACCAGAGCGCATACTGTAATTAAGAAAATGTGTCAAATATACATTGCTTGCTATATATATAATCATATGACTTTATATACAGGTTTTTTTCCTCTCACTTGGACATGTCAGAATTCCATCCACATGCTTTTATCTGTCTGTGAGATTATTGACCCAGCTGCTACAAAGGGGAAGCAGAATGCTTGGCAGAGTGTGCCAAGCACGTGAGGCAGACAGCCCTAAATCATGATTTCAAGCCTTGCATCATCTAATTTCCTCTTCCCAAGCTTTCTGTCTAGAAAGACCAGATCTGATATGCAGTCTTGCAGTGAATGCAATTATGAAGGCAGTAGGAATGTTTGTCAAGGAGTATCAGGTGTACTGAACTCTTGCTGTGGCTCTCGTTCAGCAAAGCACTTGGGCCTCTTCTTGACTGTCTCTAAGAGCATGGAGTCAGTACCACGTAAATTTGTGATTATGTACTTCTCTGCATAGGGTGCAGGACTAGAAAACAGCTTGGGTGAATGCTGTTATTCTTCAAGATGGAGGTGGGCTATGGTGCTGTCCCAGTCTGATATCCATTTACTGGCACCTGGCACCTTGTTCATGATGGAATCTCCACATCCTATGGAATGACTCATGTGGCCACATACCACTGAGTGACGCATGCACCCTAAAGTTTAGTTCTTTTACCGGAGAGATGTTGCAATCCAGCAACTTTCAGGGCAAATGAGTGGTCGTTGCTGAGCAGATCAGGACAGAGGAAGCAAAGTGGAGAGAAAGAAGGGGCATATTTGCAAGCACTGGCTATGTGGGATCATCAGGTCCCAGTTTCTGTTGGCATGGACTTGTGAAACAACCAGGCTTACACTGAACTCTTGCACATTACTTTGATCAGAGTGGGACTGCCACTGTTCAGGCTCTGGGCAGGCTGTGCAGCCTTGGAGCCTCAGGGCACTATCTCCTGGAACAGCTGAGGTGAATTAAACCTCTCCACTCCAGCCTTGCTCCGCTCACTCCTCTCATGCTCGCTTGTGAAAGCACCCTCTTGCCTCCTGGCATCCTGAAGCCTCTCTGCAGCAGCAAGCTCACATTTGGGAAGTGGCAGCACCTACAGCAGTGGAGAGGGAGATAAATAGCTTACTTGGCTTTCTTGGAAGCTGTGGTATTTTCTAGAGATTTCCCATGCACGATAAAAGAAAGGGAGGAGGTATGCTACCCGTGAGTCCATGTGGTCCCAGACCTGCAGAAAGTGGTTTTCCATCACTGCAGCTCAGCACTGGACAAAAAGGTGCTGATCAACCCAGTCCTCTTCAATTAGGTCGTTTTAGTTGCTGTAGGCAGGGTAACCTCTTGCCAAAGGCTGGGCTTCTGTGCAGATGGAGATGCTGAGAACTCTGTGCCACTGGACAGTCTGGTCTGGGTCCCCCAGGAGCTGGCCAGTGCAGTGTGCTGGTGGCAGTGGGAGAGTCTGCAGCCTGGCTCAGAGTAGAGGTGCTGGCTTAAAGTACCTTGGGCTTTTCTGCAGAAGGGCTGTACGTACCCAGGGATCACACAATGCTGCAAACCAAAAAACTCAGTAGTTTTTATTAAAGACAATGGAAATACAAAAAGCCTATTTACAGCATCAATGAAGGGGGAAAAAACAGGCAACCCTTCAGATTGCAGGGGTGGAATCCTGCAACTTATCTAGTTAAATTTTTATTATTATAATAATGTGCTTCATGATGGGTTATCTTTTATGTGTATATATTTGGTTAATATTCCAAGCCATAGAGTGATTTGAATGCTCTTGAGATGGGGTGCATGACAACAGAAACCTTGCAGCTTGTAGCCTGTCAGAGCTCTCTCTGGTGTATTTAGACATATGATTGATGGTCTCTGGTTTAGTGTCATCAGATAAAACGTATTTGTCAAGAGCATGATACCTTATCTTGAGGTGCTGCATTTTTGCAGCAGCTAACACTCTGTCACAACTCTGTTGCTTAAAAGGAGGATACACACAGATGATCCATTAAGACCAGGCTTTCTTTGGGCCTTTCTGGGAAAAGACAAGCCAAGGATGTCCTTGGTTTGGCAAATGGGTTTCACTAAAAGAAAATAGACTCCCTTGTCTCCCTGCTCTGTTGGAGAGCAAGATTTGGGGTTGGCAGCTCTGACTGGAAAGCTCTTTTCCCACTGGGAGCTCAGAGGACTGGGTCAGGGCAGTGCTTCTGCAGCAGAGATGCAGGGACTGCCCAAAGTGCAAAGTTGGGATGAATCAGGGATTGGAGGTGAGAGCCTGCTACCAGTCACATACAGACATGTGGGCATGCACAGAGGGTTTGGTTAAACCTGTGTGACAGAGCAAGCACGCTGACCACATCCTGCACCCTCACACACCTGTGTCTTCTCCTGCCATCTGTCCAGCATGGATGCTCATGGGAATAGAGCTGAGCCCACAAAACCCAGCTTCTGCAATATCTTCAGACAGTGTCTCAGACTGAATACTCTGTGGTTTTTTTAACAGCTTTTTTTGCTAACAAAGTGGAGCATGAAAGCAGACACTGCAATGGCAAGGGGTTGCAGCGGCAGGGATCCTCCTCCTTCGACCGTGTCTACACTGCCAAGTGAGTAGACAAGAACTGAGGAGCTGGTGAGGGCAGAATGGGGTTCATCGTGCTCTTCATTAAGATTAAATTCAAACCCTTTTGGGAGCCGGAGGTGGGTTCCAAATGCCTTCAGATGAAGGCTTTGCACATAATCCCTTGCTGTGCTCAGTGTTCCGACCTGATGTTTTTGGATATATTTGCTGGGTGAATCCAGCACCCTTCTTGCCACCATGTGCTGCATCTATATAGGTCTTGCAGCCATGACGAGTACTGTGTCCCTTCATTTGGGAATCAGTTCACTCTTCCCTGCTGGAAGCGTGGCACAAGCACAGCCAGAGTCCCAAGCACTGTGGCTCAAAAGGAAAGAGCCAGCAGAGAGACATCAGCCTGCTGAGGGGCAGGTAAGTGGCAGAGCATATACAAATCCCTTGGTCTCTGGCACCTCCCTTGGCACACAGCTCTCCATTTCTCTAATTTTTTGCCACATAGAATAACTCTCAACTTTTTCATTTCTCCTCCTCAGAAAGCATTACCAGCTGAAGGAGGCAGGTGGAAACCATTCCTATTCCCCTGCAAAGACATGTGTTAACTCTCTGAGACACTCTTATTTGTGATGCAATTCTACATTTGTTGGTTTCGTCCAATAGCTTTATTAATGTGATTCAATTAAAAGGACTTTAAGCCAATAAAGCTTACAGTATCTATCATGATCAAACAGGTTAGGGCAAAAGTGGCTTTCACAGGTGCCAGACGAGCACAGGGTGGTTTGTTTTCCTTGTCAGGCAGCACAAAGACATCCATTATCTGAGTGAGGAAACAGGAAAGCAAATGTGGGTGAGGAGCCCAGCCCTTGGCAGGTCAGGGGCCTCCCACTGCTCTAGGGTAAAAGTCTACTCTCAAGGGTACTAGTGCAGCCCAAATTCTCCTGCCACCATTCTCTGCTGGTGAAACATATTGATTTTTTTTCTGTTTACCTGTGCTCTGATTTCTCTCCTGTAAATTCCATTCTAGCCAGAACTGTGGACACGCATACCCTACATTTCTCGCTGTGCTTTGGTGTGCTGGCCTTCTCTGCAGCCAAGGTAACACTCTCTTGTTTGGTTTTTTCCCCCCTTCAACCTGGCACCACATTCAGCAAAGGATGGCGAGCGCTTCAGAAGATACACTCCCAGGGACCAACCCTCCTGCAGCAGGGGAACCTCTGTTACCCTCCTGTCCCGGAGCTAAGCATGCTGCTTGAGTAGCAGCACACTCATGGCATGGCTTGGCTTATGTCAACAGATGTGTTCCCAGACCTGATTCAAGGTAGTCTGGGCCAGGGATGTTTCCCATACTGGCATTATGGATGAGTTCCCTTTGTTTTTGTTGAAGGGTTTAGTACTTGCTTGCTGGAGGCCACATTATTCACTTTGAGACAGGAAATGGGCTCAATTTATTAAATTGCCAGAACTGCCAGCTCTCCTCTGTGCTGAGGGCAACTCAGGACTATTGACCTGCATTTCTAATTGTGGTCCTCATCAATGCAATGTGAGTTTATCTAACATTAAGATGAGTGCTTACCTGCGGTACATGTCTATTCTTTCTGGAAAAAAAAAAAAAGGAGTTTCCTGAGAAGAAGAGGTTTTGTCTGCAGTTGTGGGAAAGGCTAGAAGGGGAAAACCCCTTTTTATATGCTCAGAAGTTAGTATTGGACCATAGTGTATCCTCCACTTGCTCCTAGTGAAGTACATCTACCAACTGCCTTCTCTTTCTGGTGAGGACTGTGCCTGAGTTAGCACTGTCTTTCCTGAGCCTGGTATGACCCACACTGGGTTTCACAAAATCATAGAATGCTTTGGGTTGGAAAAGATCTCAAAGATCGTCTTGTTCCAGCTCCCTTGCCAGGGGCAGGGACACCTTCCACTAGACCAGGTTGCTTGAAGCCCCATCCAACCTGGCCTTGAACACTTCCAGGGATGGGGCATCCACAACTTCTTTGTGAAACCTCTGCCAGTGGCTCATCACTCTCACAGTGAAGAACTTCTTCCTTATATATAATCTAAACCTGCTGTCTTTCAGGTTAAAGCCATTTCCTCTTCTCCTATGAGTTTTTGTAAAAAGTCCCTCTCCAACTTTACTGTAGGCTCTTTTAGGTACTGGAAGGATGATGGTGAGTGTGTGCTCTGCAGTGGGCACAGTTGTGGGCAGGATTACATCCACAAAGTCTTCAGAAAAGCTGGCATGAGGGCAAGGAAAGTGCTGTTTCCCATGCAGAGGTCTCCATCCCAGTTCCAGTGCTTGTCCCATAACCCAGGACTGCAGATTCCCATTTCCCATTCCAGCCCAGGCAGCAGATGGGGACAGTACGTACAGTGAGACCTGGGCTGGTGTTTTTAATGCCTTGTTTTATCCTTTACCCAGCTCCTGCTGCCTTTGCTGGCCTGATGTATTTGTTTGTGAGGCAGAAGTACTTTGTGGGCTACCTCGGGGAGAGGACTCAAAGGTAAGGACTTGCAGAACCTCTTTACAAAACCCAGAATGTGGTAACAGCACAGCCAGATGCTGCCACTTCTACAGGCTCAGCCGCTGGCTTGTGGTGCTGCCTGCAAGAGCTGCTGGCATTGGGTAGTGCAGGAAAGCCTCTCTCTTTTGGATGAATGGGGGTATCTGAGGGAGATGTTGGATGTGCAGCAGTACTGGGGTCAGGGGGCCTACAGCTCCTGCTCTCAGGACTCTCTGCAAACACAGGTTTGCATGTTTGTGCCAATATTTGCACAAGATTGTCCTTTTATATTAATATTTATCTTTTATTTCTATTAATAAAGCAAATTACACGCATGTGAAACAGAATTGTCCCACGGCTTGTAAGGGATGAGAACACATTCAAGTCCCTCTGAACGGACACTTTTGTAAGCAGCAGCCTACAATGAGAACAGAAGGCCAAATCCAGACCCAAATGTATCCTGAAAATGGCATTTAAGTCCTCACAGCTTCCTGGCAATGCAAGACAGAAAAGAAATTTGCCCCTCTATCTCAGCCCCTGAGGTCTTTCAGTTGGTCTCAACAGCAGAGTCCAAAGTCTGAGCGTTCTCGCACGAGGTGACGCACATTAACAAATTGCTTTCCCCCATTTCTGTCTCCTCAGCATTCCTGGTTACTTGTTTGGAAAGCGCATCATTTTGTTCCTGTTCCTGATGTCTGTGGCTGGAATACTCAACTACTATCTCGTCTTCTTTTTTGGAAGTGACTTTGAAATACACATTAAGACGATAACCAGTGCAATCTCTCCATTGCTGCTCATACCCTGACTCCCCACAGCACCGAGGGGTCAGCACACTTTGTATATCAATGCCCAGAAGCTGTCATAATTCAACTGTTTAAGAAATGAGCCCATAACCCAATGAGATTTCTGTAAATCTCATGCTTGACAAGCTCTGTAGTTTGATTTAACCTTGCTTTTTTCTTCACAAATAAGATTTATCATGCGCATTTGGCATGCCCAAGGAATGGTAACAACTTCCAGTTAATTCTTTAAATTTTTTTCCCTAAAGTGCATCTTGCAAGCTGATTGCATGACTGGGACATTGTGTGCTTGCTTCATAACTGTGCTGTACTTAGCTTTTGTCCCAAAACCAAGGATCTTCTCAGTGTCATTCCTGACTGATGGCTTCCACAGTCACCCTCAGACGAAAGAACAGCCTTTCGCCAGCATCCCATATGCCCCCACCCACACAAAAGGCATGGACCAGCCTCTTCACCTACCCTTTCCCTCTGACTTGTTGATGACCAAGTTCTTGCTGTTGCAGAAGTGTGGCAAATTGGCCCCTCTCTGGTCTTCTTTGATAAATATTCATGTGCATAACACTCACCACACTGATCTCATTTACACTTCAGCCTCTTTGTTCTCCCAGAGCTGGGAAAAGGAGTGGTGTGCAAGTAAGGAGCTGGTGTATCGTTGGTGGGATTGGGTTTGTTTTGATTTGCTTTGTTTAATAAAACAGTCCAAAGCGATGGAATCTGTTTGTGGCCGTCTTTGCCTGATGCATGATGCCAGTGCTCCGTGGCTCAGCAGCTGGCCGGAGAGCAGAGTAAGGGTGGCAGAACTGGGCTCTTTTTGCGAGCTGCTGATCACCCTGAAAGGACCGAGCTTAACAACTCCCCCCCTATGAGCACATTCAGTGTTCTGCTTCCAGCTCTGACCATGTGCCCCACAAGTCTGCACTGAGGAGCGCTATGACTAGCGGTGCAGACCAAGGCAGGCAAACAGGTCGGTGCAATCTTTTTAAACATTGCCACCCTACGAGTGCTTAAGCTCTTAAGCCTGTCTGATTGCTGCATGCAGAATGGATAAAGCTGTATTTTATGACTCCTTCAGGAGGGAATGAGACTCCTTGCTATGTGAGAAGAGGGTTTGCAGAGCTGTTCACAAAAGCAGGTGCAGAAAGCCATCTGCCTTTGTACTACACCAAGGCTGGAGGGTTTTGATGCTTCTCATGGGGCAGAGATGCTGGTGCATGGCTGCTCTCCTCTGCAGCTGGCCATTCACCTGCATCTTTTTTTTTTCTTTTTTCTTTTTTTTCTTTTTTTTTTTGTGTGTGTGTGTTCTGCAGGAATCTTAGCTGTGAAAGATAATAGACACATCTATTGCATGATAATTTTAACTGTTCTCACTGGCTAGAATAGGTATTTAAAAGAATTTAATCTAGCCGTCTAACCTATAGCTGCTGAGACACCTTGTTCCCAGGCAGGGCACTCATGTTCCTTCCCTCCCATCCTCATAACACACTCCAAACACTCCTCACACCATGCTTTTCTGCCATAGCTCTCTCCATAGCTCATGCCAGCTGCCTGTCCTTGCTGGAGGCCCACTACCCTTCTGCCCCATGGTGTCAACCCATCAAGGCATGGCAGCATCCCAGGAGGAGAGGGGTAACCCCTGTGGCCTGGAGCTACAGAGCTCTCCTGCATTGCTGGCATCAGCAAAGGCTCATGCTGCCACCACCTTTAGCCAGTTCACAACAGGAGAAGATTCACCAGCACCAGTCCCTGCTTTCCAGCCTGTTTGGTTTCCCTGAGGTCTGGGACTTGTTTATGGAAACCATCACATGTGGGAGGTGACTCTCCCAACTCTACACGTCCACCTTGCAGGTCTCCCCAGATGGCTGAGTCTTCCATGGGGCCTTTTTGTCCTCTATATCAAGAAGCGGCTCTCTTGACCTCCTACTTTCCCCTTCAGCATGAGAAACAGCTCTCCATCAGGCAGCTATAAAGGGAAGAGGATTCAAGTGTCTATTTTGGGTCAGATAACCTATTACAGCACTCTGTGGCCTCTCTGTTGGACTTAATGGTCCTTGTGCATCCCTTCTAACTCAAGATATTCTATAATTCTCTGTCCACTGGATGGTTGATTTTTATATAGTTGTACTTAGGTATGATCAGGTCATCTTTCAGAGGAACCAAAGCCCATCTTTTGCTGTAATGTTTTATTTTGCAAGAATATCTCCTACTTGCTTCCTCAAAACCTTTCTGATAACAAAAGAGATTAAAATGTAGGTAAAGTCCATTTTCCATCTATCTGTAAATGGAAATAGTGATAGTATCAGACAAACAGATACAACATAAATTGAACACTATGTAAATTCTTGGTGAATGTCACGCTGTGTTTTCCATATTACAGGCAGGCCTTGTGGTTGCATTTGCCTTCCCACTCTTTCTGTGAGAGGAGGGCAACGTCAGTGATATTTGGGATTTTCCCACAGTGTTAGACAGCTTCAGTTTTTGTTTTCAGCAGCAAAACCACCCTGATCTTGTTGGTACAGTTGTCAGCACTTAGCACACCATCTACTCAGAAAGCTGCACACACAGGCTTTTTGCAAGTGTTGGGGGTTAGGTTTCTTCTTTCCTTTTGTTCCCTTTAACATATAGAATTTTTTCCCATTAAGCTGCTAAAGAACTCTTAACTACTGGGTACTTAAGAAAAACAAAGGATTGTGGCCAAGCCCTGGAGGAGAGGGGCTGATAAAAGGCAGGGGGCAGCGGGGGGGCTGGAGCTGCGCTTCCGAGGGGAACACGGAGGTGCTGCTCTGCCTTTTTTTTGGGGAGAGAGGAGTCTCTGCTGCTGCTGCTGCTGGACCCTTCACGTGGAGCTGTTTCTTCTGCCGTGAGTGAACTCCTGCTCTGAACTGAGACCTATTCCCTGTCCATCTGCTCGGGGGCCCAGGATCCTGAGCTCACCTCTCCTTGCCGGGCTAGGAGCCGGGCTGCTGCCCCTGCCCTGCTCCCTGCGGCTCCTTCGGCACTGCTCTGGGTTTCACTGCGCTGCAGCCCCTGCTCCCCCTGCCTACCGAGACGTCCTACTGTCCCAGCTTGCTGCTTTCCGAGAGTCCTGCTGGGGCACCGGGACCGACTGCCCCAGGGGGTTTGTGAAGCAAAGCCTCTCTCTCTTCCATCCCTCCCCATCCCGGCCGAGCCGCCATTGCCACGCGCTCCTGAAGCTCGCGCCACAGCGCCCCCTGCAGCCGCGGGGGAATCATCGCACCTGCCCTGCCCATCCAGCGCCACCAGCGCCCCCTGCCGGCTGTGACCATCACTGCACCCAAGGGGACAGTGCCTGCAGGCCCAGAGGGCTGGGACCGGGCTCCTGGTTCTGTTTGTTGTTAATGCCATAGGAGTTGTTGTTTGTTCACTTTATTATAAATACTAGTAAAGAACTGTTATTCCTATTCCTATATCCTCACCTGAAAGCCCCTTAATTTCAAAATTACAATAATTCGGAGGGGAGGGGTTCACATTGTCCATTCCAAGGGAGGCGTCTGCTTTCCTTAGCAGACACCTGTTCTTCAAACCAGGACAGCAAGGGGGTTGGGCTAGATGACCTTTAAAGGTCCTTTCTATCCCAAACCAGTCTATGATTTTATGATTCTACAGAATAAACATGCAAAAATACAAATACCACTGTAAAAATGCATGCTGGGGTCACATACACAAGAACCTCTGAGGACCTACTGAGCTGCACTGGACATGAGGATGTGGTTAGTGGCAGGAGTGGCAGTCCGCTCTGATGGCTCCTGCTTAAGGTTGGCTTGAAAGCTCCAGGGGCCAGCACACGTGTTTGGTGCAATGCACAGCATGGCAGCTCCTGACCGGGAGCCACAGCTGTCATATGAACAGCTAATGCTTCCCAGTTCTGCTGATCAGCAACAGTGTGGCCAGCAGGACCAGGAAAGCGACCATCCCCCTGTACTCAGCACTGATGAGGCACTGGAGACCTTATTGCTCTCTACAACTACTTGAAAGGTCTTTTCTCCCAAACAGCTAGAAATAGGACAAGAGGAAATAGCCTCAAGTTGCACCAGAGGAGATTTAGATTGGATGTTAGGTAAAATTTCTTCCCTGTGAGGGTGGTCAGGCATTGGAATAGGCTGCCCAGGGAAGTGGTGGGGTTATCATCTTTGGAGCTATTTAAAAGCTGTGTCGATGTGGCACTGAGGGACGTGGTTTAGTGCTGGACTTGACAGTCCTGGGATAACAGTTGGACTCAACGACCTTGTAAGTCTCCTCCAACCTGAATGACTCTGTGATTCTATCATTGTGCTGATGCTGCTAAATGTCCCACTCACCATGTTGCCAGGCTGTGGGCTTTGCTTCACCAGTGGTGCCCTGGCCCATTGCCACGGTACGCCACTGCCACGCCTCATGACTGCTCGTGCATCAAAATCCCAGGTGCACAAACATTCTGTCCATCTGTGCATATGCATGGGCACGATGTGTTTACTTATCATCTCTCTCCCTCTATCTATCTATCTATCTATCTATCTATCTATCTATCATCTATCTATCTATCTATATCTCTCTATGTCTCTATCCATGTTGTAGGTGCTGAGTCATGTGAATGCTGGAGGCTGCTCAGGGAAGGCAGGGAAGCAGGCTGCTCAGGCACCAGCCCTCTCACAGCTTGCAGGCTGTGCACATCAGAGACTGCAGAGACTGCTGGAAGCCGGGATATCACAGGTTGCTTTTGATCTGCTGACAAAGGCCTGGAATACATACAGTATTTCTGCCACAGTAACTGCATCTGCTTCCATACAGCACTACAACCCTCTAGTGGAAACTCGGCCCAATTGGTATGCTGGTGCTGCTGGCCATGGCTGTTCCCTCCAGGTTTGAAGCCAGCAATGCAAAAGCATCCACATTTCTGAACACGTGTATTGTTACTATTGAATGCTGGTTTTTATTATTCTGGTAAATAGGAGGCCCAGTCCTGAAGCAGGACCCCTCCCCTACCCATGCCAAAGCAAGCAGTCCTGCTTAGCAGAGGAACCGAGCAAGCAGGTAAAATCCAAGTGAAATAAGAAATTTCTGTGCACCAGCCACAAGGGTTTCCTGCAGTACTACATAGATTTCCAGTTTCCCAGAGCTTGAAAAATCATCCTGTGCAGTATCAGCTTGGTCTAAGTCATATCTCTGCCCAGTCAGGTTTCTGAATGTGTCTCTGAGGAGTAGGAAAGTGATTCTGCTGGCATGGAGAAAAGATTGCCCCTGGACACCTTCTTCAACTCTCACCTGCTCTGAGGTTACTTTTTTCTAGCAGAGTAGCAGGTTTAATATTCACAGAAACCTTTCCAATGCCCTTTCGGGATGGGATACTGCAAGGCACTGAGCACTGGCCCAAGGCAATGGTGTGCCACTTGTAGATGGCACTGGGAGCAAGATTAGGCTATGCTTGGAAATAGTCCACCCTTGATAAGTGAAAGGGCAGTAAAAACTGAGAATAGTGGTATAACCATTCATTGTGTGATTTTAAGTTGGTGTCATGTTTCTGATGGAGTGAGCAGGATGAGCATTCCCATGAAAAAGCCCCTTTTTGAGGAGCTCTGCAGAGCCCCACGAAGCGTACCAGCACCCCTGTAGAGGACATGCTGACTCCTGGGAGAGGGAAGGACATTATATGCCATGGTATCCCTTTGGAGCACCTGGGGAACAGGTACAAGCTTCACAATGCCTTTGGGGAATGAAGACTGCTATTCCTGCAGCCTCCAAGGAGCATGCATCTCAGCTGTGGTTCCTATCAAGGCAGTTCAATGCCTCAAAAGATGGAGGTGGAAAATCAGCCAATGCATTGCTGATTGGCTGCAGTGGAGCAAAAGGTGCTCTTAGCAGCACTATTGTGATCCCCATGACCCATGGAGAGGAATAGCTCAACCCAGTGCCTGAACTCTGCCCCTCGGTGTAGCTGCCCTGGCCAAGGGAGGCTGTGGGCAGGAGAGCATCAGCTCGGCTCCATCCTGCCTGCCAGAATGTCTCACTGCTCCTAGCCAG
This sequence comes from Picathartes gymnocephalus, assembly GCA_013390045.1. Classification (NCBI taxonomy): domain Eukaryota; kingdom Metazoa; phylum Chordata; class Aves; order Passeriformes; family Picathartidae; genus Picathartes; species Picathartes gymnocephalus. The sequence continues at coordinate 197,142 of WEKY01037156.1, forward strand.
CACATAGAAGCATAGAAGCTGGCAAAAATTAGATTCTTGCTCCAAAGGACAAACAGCCTCCACAGTGAGATGTTTTTCCCCTTTAGAGGAGAAATAAATAACTTTTCAATTTCAGCTGCAAGGATCTTCACACTGTGAGATGATTTAATCAGACAGAGGAGCTCCTGGGGCTTGGTGCTGGCTGCCTGCTATGCTGCTCAGATGCTGTCCCCTGGGAGCTTCCTGCTCATCCTCAGGGGAAGGGAACCAGACACCAAAGGGGCAGCTATGACGTTGCGTGTGGAGAGGAAATGGGATGTGTTTTCCACCTGAAGAAATAAAGGTGTGGTGACGTTGCAGTGGAGTTAAACTCACAGTCATGGCAGTGCTGTTTCTGCTGTTTGGGAACTGGCAGGGACTTGCTTGTGTGCTGTGACCTCTCGCAAGGCCAGGTGATGCTTTGGGAGGCTTTGGAGCAGCAGGCTGCTGCCTGCTGTGCTATTTGCCACCACTTGTACAAGCATATGATTGATTTATTGTTCCTGTGTTTTCCCGAGAGAGTGCCACTGCTGCCTTCATCCCCAAACAATGTTTTCTGTGCTTTTGGCACAGCACTTGAGAGGGTGTCAGTGTGATCCAGCAAGAGCCCTCTTGGTGCTCTGGGATTAAACAGAACAGCATGGTATCTCCTGGCCAGCAGCTTCTTGCTATTTGTTTTGCTGCAGCAAAGGAATTTCTTTTCAAAAGGCAGTGCCAGCCTTCCCGCTGCCCTCAGCAGGTGGGAGGGGATGGTGGAGGTCCCTGCCAGCAGCTGTGAGGCTGCAGTCGTGTGTCCCTGTGCTCTCCCACCACTGTGGGGACCACACACCTTTGCTGGTGGACAGATTTACCTCCTTCTCTCAGCCCAGGCAGCTTCAGACATAAACCAAAGCATGCAGTCATTTATCACAGTTCTAGCTGCAGCTCAGTCCTGAGCTATGTTTAACAATACTGAGGTTTCTTGGAGTGTATCTTGCTCCATTTGCCTTCAGTAGAGGCATTGCTGAAGAGCAAAAAGTAATAGTTTTCCTGGCATGACCTCACTGCTTGGTTCAGCTCTGACCTCATTCCCCAAATCTCATGTGCCCACCCTCTCTCCTCCCTTCAGGATGTTTCCCAAGCATTCCTTTCAGTGCCAGCTTCAATCATTCATCCCTCTCTCTGTTTGTTGTCCCTCCATATCCCTCCTAATCAATGCACCTACTGGCAGAGCCACCCGGTAAGCCATACAGGGACCTGATATGGCTGAAAACAGCCTTTTTTCCCCCTTTACTGGCTTGTTTTTAACCTCATCTCCCTGATCCCCACTGCCGCATGTGGGGACCTTGACAGAGACCCTTGTGAAGCTCACGATGTGTCCCTCCTGTGTGGTGTAAAAGCTGTGCTCATGTATCAGTCTTGAGAGGCTCCTGTGGGGCTTAGGTCTCCTTCCCCTAGTTCACACCAAGTCACCAGAGTCACCCAGAGGCCAACCCCGCTTCTCTCCCCTCATGCTGTCTGTAGGGTTGGCACAGCATTCCATGCAGCACAGAAAACATGACTGACCCGGGGTTCTTGCCCAGCTTGCAACCTCTGCTGCAGATCTCTGACAGCACAGACCCTACCCATGGCATACCAGTGACACTGCTCACAGACGTGAAATAGCAGCAGGAAACTCTGCCCAAGCATGTCATGGGGACCAAAAACCCTGCTGGTCATTGCTCGTCCCATCCACGGCTGGCTTTGTTCCTGGGCTGCTATATTTCAGAAGAGTACTTTCATTTCCCAAACAGGGTCTTTGGTTTGTAAGTTTGTACAGATTTTTCTGACTGAAATAGAAGGATGTAACCCTTCTGACAGGGCTGGTAACAGCACAGACTTGGCTCAAATTTAAAGAGGTTTCTAGCAATACATTAGCTCCAACTCCTTGGCAAAAGTCAGCCAAACTTTTCCTGTTCACACACAATTCACACTGCCTTGGAAACAGTCTTTTATAGCAGAAAATCAGAAAGGGGGATAAATAGCGATACATTCCTACCTGTTCACAGCCCAGCCATTCCAGCAAGGTGCCCTGAGCCAGCAGGCTGTTTGCTCCCATGAGGTGACAACAAATCTCCCCATCCCACCAGTGCCACCGCTTCTCTGTTGGCTTGCATGTTCCTCCCCAAGCCTGACATTTCTCAGATGCTGCAAGCCCAGAGGTCAAGACTTATCACGTTTGCACCTCAGTAACAGCTACCTCCAGTATTTCACTGCAAAATGTGTTTGGAAGAGGGTGACCTGGTTTCCAAAGTGTTGAGTGTCCTGCATCACCACTTGTGCTGTGGTGGGCTAATTTGGCACGCTGAATCATCCCTTGCCTTTCTTCCCTCTGCTCTCCCAGATCCCCTGTGACACATTCTGGTTTTCCCCTGTCCTGTGTGGTCTGAGGAGCTTTCAGATGACAGCGTACTCAAGGTGCTAATTTGAAACAGCAGGATCCCACCAGGGCTGTGTTCCCAGCACTCATCAGGCACTGGGCACAATGTGCTGGGTGTTTGTTTCCTGTGGGATGCAGGGGTGCTCATCTGTGGCCACGGGCATTCCAGACCCACTGACAGCTGTGTGATGTGCAGGGCTGCCCCAGGGAAACCTTTTGCACTGCTGAGTGGGCGTGAGGGGATCTGGATTGGTCTCCCATGTGCTACCACCATGCAAATTATGAGTGGCAAGTAAGGGTGAGTTGTGAGGTTGCACATCACGTGAAAAGACTGCAGCTTCACACACCAGTGAGCACATTTGGTATCTTGCAGGCACTGGAAGGAGATGGTTCATAGCTTTGTGTGCTTATCCCAACCCTTGCTTTCCCAGTTCTGGTCCCAGTGTCTCATCCCCACCTTTGCTTCAGCACCAGCACTCAGCAAATCTCTCCTTGAACTCCATCCCCTCAAATGGCAGAAGACCTCTCATTTCTGTAGTTTACACCTGTGTGCAGAAAGACCTGAGAAGCCAGATCTTTTGCAAGATTATTTGCAGGGTGGGAAGCTGTGTTCATCTCTGTCTGCGCAGTGTGTTCTGCTAAGTGTAGCTGGGGTTGCACTTGAAGATGCCTGAGTAGTTGTGGTGTTGAACTTGGGATCAGTGCAGGCTTATCCTGTGCAGACTCAAATGTTGCTTTTAAATACAGCCAGAATTAATAGGAGGCCTGGGGAGTATCATTCTGTTTGCCTTGTGCTTACACTTAGTTACAGGGATCTTGCTCTCAGCCACCATCAGAGGTAGGATCATGTCGACAAGCATTTTTTGGGTTGACTCAGTGCAGCTGATCTTATGTTATGATGAATTTCTGCTCCCAGCCAATTTTGCAAAGTACACCATGGCTGTCCAGCAAGGTGAGGGGAACAGAGTGGTGATGCATGCTGCAAATCAATTAAGAGACACCCTGCCAAATTTATTCCTTTGTCAAACGATTCAGCAAATGACTACAGGATGGTACAAATGGATTTTATTAGTGTAGCATGAAAAATTCAGCACTGTAAATGAGAGCAAGATTAGTCCACAGGCCCTCAAGACCATAGCTGAGCAGGGCTTGTTCTCTCCCTCCACCATCTGATGACTATGAGTCACAGACAAACCTCATGCCTGGATGGTACCAATCTGCTCCAAGGCTTGCAACGGAGAAGCAGCCATGTCCTAACATTTCCCAGGCAAGGAGACTTCTCTGCTGGCCTGGGGCATGGCACAGTTCTTGTGCAGGGGCTCCACACAGCCCCTGCACAAGGCCATGTGGAGCCCCTGCCTCCACATGGCCATGGCCCCAAGAGCATTAACGGCATTGAGGTGGGTGTGAAGACTCTCCTCGAGGCTTGGGTGAAGGGACATGTCCTGGGAGTTGTGGTAATGGCGAGCAGCAGCCCACAGAGTAAAGCATCCCACTGTCATCCCCAGTCCACTTGGGGAAGCTCACACAAACCTGCACAGTCGCACCCCCTGCATCCTGTGCTCAATCTCCTTGAGCAGGAATGCCACCAAATGCAGGCAGGCTCAGGGCAGACACAGGTCACACAAGTGCCTCCAGAAGAGCCTGAACAAATCCAGGGCCAGCATCTGTGGAAGTGTATCTTGGGACAACATTTGGTAGGATCCTTAATGCTTCCCCCCCTCCCTTCTGGGCTGAGACAACACAGAGGGTGATGTAGCAATCATTTCTTCAGCACAGCCTGTGTTGCAGCTCTTTGTTATGGTAGAACTGTACCAAGCCTGAGAAGGCTGCATGTCCCAGGAAGTCTTTGTATACGGATAGCTTCTAGCCCTAGTTCATACCAGTCTGTGCTGGGTTTTGGCAAGTGTCAGTTGGGAAACTTTTCCTAGGAGTTTCATTCCAAACATGTCAGTGTTTTTTACTGTTGCTTTGTGGTGTTTTCTAACCCAGATGGCAAATTCCAATTGGCTTTTTCCTATGTTTGGCTAGTGTAATATAATAATATAATAGCGTAATAATGTAATAGGTTTTACACTAACAAGAGCTCTAACATTTATTATTGGTTCAGTTTACTGGTCTTTCCTTATAAAACACAGTAGAAATTTGTGGGAGATTTGCTTAAGATATCCATCCCTACCATAAGTGCACAGTCATGGTATAGCCCTGTGGGAACTATACAAGGGTACATAACGCATTCTTTATACTCATCATTTATGTGGGTAAAGATGAAATTATGACATATATCCAAAGTTGTGGGGGTGAAGTACTGTGCTCATTGTGCCAGGAGATCCCAGATTACATGACGGAGTTGTTTGTTTTACCATTGGCAAGAGTCTAGTGACATTGAGATTTTGGGTACAAGGATTAGATGTGCCTTAGATGGAAGGTGCAAAGAGCACTGAAGCAGAGACAATATCAGCTTCTAACAAAGGACCTCTCTGTGCAGTAGCTGTGAGGGAAGCAGAGCTGTGTCCCTGTCACAATCCACTAACACAAGCGGATGTCGTGATGGTTCGTTTATTGATCTCAGAGTGCAAAAGACACAAGGGATTTCAGCTTTAATCAAAACAGCGCACCTTTATTAAGTGCCCACAACACGGTAATGCGATAGAGGGGAGAGAGAGAGAGAGGTAAAGAATAGAGAGGAAGAGAGAAAAGCAGGGGAAATAGCTACCAATGGATGAGACGAGGTCCTCGTGGTCTTCAGCCAATAGATCTATCTTCTTTCTGTGGGGAGATCTCAAGTTTCGGTTTACTTAGAGAGTCTCTTTACAGTCTTTCCAAAAGTGGGGGACGGCTGGCCAAAAAGGTGCTGGGATCTATAGCCATTGTATGAGGTTGGAACAGGTACAGGACAGTTCGTTTCTGCCCGCCTCTGCAGTGAGCATAGATGCAGTCCACCGTGACCTGCCCATTGCAGGTGGGCAGGCACTGGCTCCCATGGGAATGCATACCAGTTTTGGTCACACCTGCAGGCAACACTTGGCAGATATCCCATCTCAGCCAGGCCAGGAAACCTGTGTAAAGTTTTCAGGGTTTTAGGGTTCGCAGTCTCTGTCCTTGACAATGTTGGTGAGGCAAACGAGGGATCTTCGGACCGTCTCTCACAGTCCCCTGCTACTGAGGACCTGTCACAGTTTGGTGCCTCAAATACTGTAGTTCTGGGGTTGGGGTAAGACAAACTGAGCTGGACTAACTCACACACTCCTCTTTTGCCTCAGCACATACTATATCACTTAGGTCGGTGCTTTTCCAGTAGGTCTCAGGATTTAGTGCCGTTCATATTTGATCAGGCAGAGCTCCCCAAGGAACCATTTCAGTAGCAGAGGATATGAGTACAGAATATGAAGGGACCACCTGGGCTATTAAACCCAGTCCCCTGTTCTCCCTTGCAACCACATAACAGACATTTAATCCAGAAAGGTCTGGATTAAATGGAACTGTCTCCATTCCTCCTCCCCTGTGTGACTGAAGCCTGCAACATATTAAAGCCATCACTGAAAGCATATTTTTTGCTGCAAAAAGGCACAGCTCCTAGAAAATGGAAAGTCTCTGGTGTCTTTGGCCATAATATATTGCTAGGAATAACACAGTTCCTAGCAATAGCATTTCACACAGAGCCAGACTTGGAATTTCCCCAAACATTTTCTCAGCCATTCTACAGATTTATAACTAATAATTGCATAGCTGGATAAATAATTAGACTCTGAGGTTTTGTCTTAGCATTTTCCTTATAAATAAATCCCTTATTCACAAGTTATATTAAAATACCTGTCAGTGGTGTAATGTGCATTTCATATCACACTTGCTTATTTTCTGCCTGGGTACATTGATTTCATTTCCATTATCTGTACTTTATTTATGCAATTATCAGACCTGTCTTTCATCAGAAATACACCTATTCCACCTGTATAGGTGTATATCTATGTTGGAGATAGTTCACATACACAAACTGTTGTGGTTTAGCCCCAGCCAGAAACCAAGCACCATGCAGCTGCTTGCTCAACCTTCTCTATCCCCATGGGATGGGGAAGAGAGTTAGAGAAGGGAAAAAAATCCCCATGGGTTGACATAAAGATAATTGAAACAAAGTAAAATAATAATAACAATAACAATGAAGAAAAATAATAAAATTCAATTGAAAAAAACCTTGAGCAATGCACAATGCAATTGGTCACCACCTGCTGACCAATGTCCAGCCCATCCTTGAACAGCTATCAGTCTGACACCTGGTCAACAGCCTCCAGTTTATATAATGGTCATGATGTTTTATAGTATGGAATATCCCTTTAGCCAGTCTGGGTCAGCTGTCCTGGCTGTGCTCTCTCCCATGTTATTGTGTAGCTCCTCACTGGCAGATCATGGAAAACTGAAAAATCTTTGACTTAGGGTGAGAACTACTTAGCAACAACCAAAACATCACTGTTTTACCAACATGTCCTGGTTTGAAGGACAGGTCTCTGCTAGGGAAGGCAGGAGCCTCCCTCGGAATGAAGAATGTGAACCCCTCCCCTCCGAATTATTGCAATTTTGAAATTAAGGGGGTCTCAGGCAAAGATATGGGAGTAGGAATAACAGTTCTTTACTAGGATTTATAACAGAGCAAACAAACAACAACTTTTATGGCACTAACAACAAAACAGAACCAAGAACCCGGTCCCGACCTCCTGGCCTGAAGGCACTTTCCCCCCTCAGTGCAGTGATGGTCACAGCCGGCAGGGAGCACGTGCTATGGTGGTTCAGTCAGCAGGGGAAAACAAAACGGAAGAGAGGTTTTGCTTCACAAACCTCCTTGGAGCAGTCCATTCCAGTGCCCCAGCAGGATTCTTGGAAAGCAGCAAACTGGGACGGCAGGACGTCTCGGCAGGCGGGGGAGCGGGGCTGCAGCGCAGTGAAACCCAGAGCAGTGCCGAAGGAGCGGTGGGGGCGGGGGGCAGCAGCCGCCCGGCTCCTAGCCCAGCGAGGAGAGGCGAGCTCAGGGATTCCGGGCACCCGAGCAGATGACAACAGGTTCAGTGGCTGCTTTCACAAGCAGAGGCTCACCCAAGAGGCAGAAGAAAAACAGCTCCAAGCCAGGGCTCCAGCAGCAGCAGCGAAAAAAACTTCTCTCTCGCAGAGCTGTCTCTTCCCGTGTCCTCCTCCGAAAGCCAGTCCCGCTCCGCCCCTGCCCTCTCCTTTTACCAGTCCCCAATTCTCGAGATATTCCTCCACCCCCCGCCCCCTTCGAGAGAAAAACTCCCCGACAGAACAGTAAACATAGATGGGCCTTTTCTTTAGGCCTAGGTATAGCCTTTGTTTTTCTTAAGTACTCAGTAATTAAGGCTATTTAGCAACTGAATGGAAAAAAATTCTATACTGTTAAAAGGAAACAAAAGGAAAGACAACCCAACCCCCAACACAACATTATTCCCATACTGAATCCAGACCTGTAACAGCATTATACCGGCTACTAAGAAAAAAATTATCTCTATCCCAGAAAAAACAGGACACAAACACTCATACACAAAGAGTAACAGAGAATTGGGTCAGCACAAAGCAGAAACCAATCATGAAATGATGGAGTCGTTCTAAATTGCATCTGATTGCCCTGACTGAATGCTGAGATATGGCAGAGCTATGACAGACCATGTTGTCCCACTGAAGAAGCATTCTAAAGGAAGAGCAGTCACTCCCAAGAATAAACTCAAACCCTGCAGAGGAACTGTTGGTTAATATTTAGAAGGTCCTTATAGGAAGACAGAGAGAGCTGTTGCAGCACTGCATTTTCACAGGACCTGGTGTTAGAAGACACGTATAAAACATCTAAGAAATTGAGGATTAAAGAAGCACAAAGAGCAGCATGAGCAATATATTCACCTCTCAGAATTTTACAGCACTCCCATTTTCATTCTTGGCATGCCCAGAAGTTGCACAGCTACTTACAGTCAAGGACAGGACAAGGGATATCAGGTTAGATTTATAAAAGGACAGGTACCCTCAGCACTGGAAATAGATGAGCACCTCCACCTGTCATCAGCTGGAGGCAGATTTATGGGAAGGAGGACATGAGAGGCTGTCAGGGCTGCTGCTCTCCCCCATCCTGTTCTGCTGCCTTGTATAGCACATGCACTACCCCTCATCAGTGCTGCAGTTGTATCTGGCCTCATTTTAATTTCCACTGTCAATCTCTGGTGCAGCTTTATCCTCTCTCCGTGTCTTCACTCCTCTCCCGAGTCAGCCAAAATCTCTTTTGGGCATTTTGCAGCCCACAGGAATTAGCATCTTCTTGGGAGATGTATGGAGGGGAGCAAGCAAGGCAAAAGTTGTCAGTCAGCAGACTGACTTACTCAAACAGAAACATAAACTCAGAAGATCCAAAAGACCCAAAAGCCTGTGTTTTCTCCACACTTGATTGTCCTTTCATTGTATGCCAGCTGGGTGCTGTTGTGAGCTAAAAGCAATGGAGCTGCAGCAAGAGGGATGGGGAAGACGTGTGACCATTATTAAGTCCCACAGCAAGGACTGGGTATAGCCAGCATGGACCTGAGTCCATGACCTCTCTCATGAAAACTGAACTCACTTATCTGTCAACTTGATTTCATAGTTGTGTTGGGGCACAAGAGCAAATAAAGACACTGCCTTCTGGCCCAACATCTCATGCCTCAGCTCTGGCCCTGGGCAAGGGCGACAGATTATGTGCAAGATATATGTCTTAATGATACTAATTTCTTTTTGTCTATCCGAAGACCTTTAGCAGAACACCAGCAAGTACCCATAGTAAAGCAGGTAGACAAGCACTGCTTTTTCTGTTTAATCTAATGATGGACGTATTTTGCATTATGCAATTGTAAAACACAGACTCTAATGGGCTGAGTCAGGCAAAAGCAATCTGTAAGAACTCATTACTATTTCCTCCTAGCCACATTTTTCTTTTCTCCATTGGGCCCAAGCCTTGCAGCAAGGGTAATAGAGACACTTCTACAAAGGCATGGATGGATGCATCCATACAAATGGATATGATTCTGCTCGAATTCCACAGCAAGTGGAAGGGCTGTGGAGCCAGCAAGTCAGGCTTGGCCACAAAACTTCCCCTCCCAGCACCCCAATCACACACTGGGCTCCTGAGCTGTCTGCAAATTTGAACGTTTTCATATTGCTGGCTGGCAGGAGGTTCACTTGCCCCTGGTTTTTGTTGAGGGGCACTGGGGAGCAGCTGCTCCCCCAGAGCTAAGGCAGGGCTGTCAAGTGGTCATGGTAGTTGGCTGGCTGCTGGAAGAGGGCCAGGAGTTTCAGGAAAGACATTAGTCATTTGACTTACCAGAAAAATCTTCAGTAACCGCAAGTGCTTTCCTGGTCCTGTGAGGGTTTGTTTGGTGTCTTGGTTTGAAAAAGACAGGTGTCTGCTAAGGAAGGCAGGAGCCTCCTTTAAAGTGGAAAACGTAAACCCCCTCCCTCTGAATTACTGTAAATTTGAAATTAAGGGGCTCTCAGGCAAAGATATGAGAATAGGAATAACAGTTCTTTTAATAGCAAAATTAAAATAAAATGCAGTAGTACAAAACACTGACAGTCAGAATACAGCCTGACACCCTGTCTGTCAGGGTGTTGGAAGCAGTCCCATTAGATGGTGGCTGCAGTCCTCCTGGAGTGACAAATGTGGTTCTGTTGAAGCAGTGATCCTGTAGAAGGGTGTAGTTTCCCTCTGAAGGTCCAGTGGTAGCATAGAAGGGTCCGATCTTCCTCTGGGAATCCAGTGGAAAAGGCTGCCTGTGGTTTTCTGAGTCTCACATTATATCCAGGTAGGGATGTTTGGCTCCTCCCCCCTGAGTGGAGCATCTCCCAATGGAATGATGTAATTTTATCAGTCATGCAGTGAGACTCAATGGCCCATTAACAGAAAATGTCTCCCTTCACACTGTACGTAGAAGGGAACGAGGGGGATGAACTCACTTATGTTTATCATAAACTTCCACACAGTTAAAAGGACTTTCTGTCTAGGGTCCATGGTGGCCCATGCAGACCTGTGCAGTAAGATGTGGTCAGGGCAACATGGTGAGAACAGCCTAACTCTTCTCTGATGGGTTGACCTGTGGGACAAAAAGGCTGGAGCACACTTCATAGGGACCTACTGTGTCTGGAGTTAGGGAATTGTACTTCGTAACCCACACAGAAGGCATTCCTACTGATGTTCAGCTGTATACTTTCTAGGATGCAATGAAGTTACAGAAAATTTAGAGAGGACAAGTAAAATGATCAATGTAATGAAGCAACTTCTAAGGAATGCTCTGGAGAGAAGGAGACTGAGAGTTATGGCTGATGTTTGCAAAATCAGGAAGGCAGCGGATGAGGTGAATGCAGAATGGTTATTCATTCCTAGAACTAAGGGAAGCATGATCAAACTAGTGGTAGATTAGTCTAAGACAGATAAAAGTCCTTCTTTGCATTTAGGGTAGCGAGCCCTCCTCAGAGCCCTGTCAGCTTTGTCATGGAAAGAGCTAGATGGACCACATGCAAAACCAAATGAAAGAATGAGCCAGAAACTGAGCAGTGCATTGGTCATAGAAGGTCAGGGTCCATTATCTTGTCTTCTATTAATCATTGTCAATCATAACCATTGTGTATGTCTCTGGTGTATATTCAATAATTTTTATATAAGCCTTGTAGGTACTCATGTATTTGCCTTATTACAAGAACAAATCCACAACCTGTAATTTTTCCACAAAAAGCAAAATAAGAATTAAGAGCTGTGATTTACAAGAGTGAGTAAGGCAGTGTTTAACCTAGCCAGCTAATTTTTCTTTAAATCTCTGCTGAAAGCCACAGGCAGGCTTCCAGAAAGTGAGCCTTTCTTCAGTATTTCCTATAATTTGAACAAGAGTTCAGCTGGAGTTCTAAATTACTGAGGGAAATTGGTTCTTCTCTGTCTGGTTTCCACCAGTTCTGCCAAGATCACACAAAAATTGAAATGAGCTTCCTGAAATTTCAAAAACATGCTGTAGCCATTGGAAGTTAGTGGGAAACACTAGTGCAATAACCTACCAGCACGGCTGATTGCAAAAGAAACTGGACCTCTAGCTGCAGTGTGACCTGAGCAGAGTAAAGAGAAACAATTGCTAGGTCATGTATGAGGCAAAATTACTCATCCACCCAAGTTTGTGGCAGCCACAGGACTGGTTTGGGGATTCCAATTTCCATTCAGCCAGCCTACATGGAAAGAAATCTGGAAACTGCCAAACCATCCTCCACTCCAAGTCAAAGAACAAAAAACTTTGTCAAGCCTAAAGGAAACACATTTGCTATAAATTTTGGTGCTTCTACCCATGCACATTTCCAATAAAAGGCCAAGAAACATCCCAGGGTAAGTATCCTTCCTTTCCAATATGCTCAGTAGCTATTCCTGAACATTGTAAGAAATTTGTTGCGGGTGAGGTACAGGCAGATTGCATGGAGCTGCAAGTGGAGCCTGGCAGAATGCAGAGAGGAGAAATTGTTGTACGCTTGAGATGTTTAATGTGAGCATTAAACTCTAATACCCACATCATTTGGGACACAGGATACTGCAGGTTCAATTTAACTCACTGCAGAAACCCTTCACTCTGGAAATGTTTGCTGCATGTAGATTTGTTTAACAAACTTGTGAAGAAAGCTGAGAAGTGAACATTTATCATCTCTCAGGGCTGCTCAATCTATAGGATTTACTTTTAACAGTTATTTTGTAGCTGTGACTTTCAGGCAGAGAATAGAGCAGAGCTTCGTGAAGTGAATGTTAATACCAAGCAGCTCTGGGCTTGGGAGAAAGAGAGGCAGAAATTTGGATAGTTGCAGCCTTTGGAGAGACAGCCATTTCATAGGCTGGTCCCAAATTTTTACAAATCTAGGCAGTGGCTACAGGCTTCTGCTCAGAGCTCTGATGACACAAGCAGGAATTTCTCACAGCAGCAGGGCATCTTTCAGCAGCCTCAATGGGTGGCCTCCTCCCTCATCTGTGCTGTTTGTGGAAGGACGTAGAGATCAGTCCCAGAAAATTGTCCAGCTTACTAATAATCTTAAAAAAAAGAGATGAGGTTCCTGGTCCTTATCTGTTTGCTGACCCAGAGATGGCCATCAATAAATGTTCAGCTGTGGAAGGTCCATGAGCAATTAACAGCACAAGCTGCTGAAGGTGGCAGTGCTGCAGTGAGAAATGTTTGTACACCCACAGCTTGAAAAGTTAAAACTTTGGACAGTACTTCAGCAAAGGACTGATATCCAGGTTAGCAAGTAGGTAAAGTCATGAAGACCAAGAATCTTGTCCCTTCCTTCTGACTTCCAAAACATGAGTATATCACACTTATCATTAAGACTAAAATATCCTTTCTCAGTATATCCACATCTTAGATATGGCATCATCAGTTCAAGGATTCTTCCAGCTCCCCATTGGATTTCAACCAACAGATGGCAGCAGCCCTATTCATAATGGCACTACTACTGCAGTTTTTGTTCTCATCCAGGCACATGGTTGCCAGGTTCCCTGGAATGCTCCGGACCTCACTGATGAATGTGTGGTCAGAAGGGCATAAGAAATGTCCCTGTAACAGAGCAAGTGGCCGTGAAACACAAGGAGTGTCCGCTGGCTGCAGTCTCCATTGCTTTCCTTGGATGGCTTAAATGGGACTACAGATGCCTGAGAAAGCATAGCTGAGCCCTGTCAGAGACATTAAATACCACAGCCCCACAAGCTGCACAGCAGCTGACATTCAGCATCACTGTTTTTTCATACATGAACTCTGCATTATTTATGTAACATTTATTTATGCACTGCCTTCAGTACTTGGCACAAAGTATGAGTGAGTGGACCTTTTGGTCAGACACCACAGGCACTCCCCACTTCTACTGGCTCCTTGCCAGTTGTCGTGTAAAAACATTTGGCCATTCACAGACTGCCACAGGCTTTTCCCTCTAAAAAACCACTTGAAACTCAATCTCCTCACATGAAAGTTTTCTTTCTCTGACAGCACTTATCTTTTACACCCGCTCTTTATTTTACATGTGTAGTTAGATTGTCCATGCGCATCAATGTTATAAAATAATTTTTTTGTGGTTATCCAACAGAGTTCCCACCTATCTTGTACATATTTTTCTGTATGTGCAACATACAGCCCCAAGGCTTGAGACAATTTACCAAAGTATTTCCTTGGCCTGCTACACTACACTAGAGAAGGGATCCAGTGGATTTGAGAAGCAGAAGAGGGTTGAGTACTGCAGGGCTGGCCCTGCCTGTTTGAATTCTCTCACTTCTTCCTGATGATATTGTCATGGTCACCTATTGGGATACACAGGGCAGATAGCACTCTGGACCTTATTGGCATAAGAGATTTGATAATCAGGATGCCTTGGCAAGAGCAAACAGAACTGTGAGGATTTAATCAAGATAGCTGAAGATTAAATCAAGGCTTACCGGAAAGGAAAATCACATCAACTTCTGCAAGCAAGAGATGTAAAATGCGTAAGTTTCTTTACGTGATTATTAACCCAATCATGGTAGTAAAAAAATATTAACCTTCCTAGAATAGTATATAAACTTGTGTAGTCCACAATAAATTCAGATTCTGATGACAACCAGTCAGTCTCTCTGTCTCTCTTCATAGCCAATAGTCACCTGGCTCTCCTGGGCACCGGTCACTGCACATCTCATGGTAAAAGGGTAAGCATGGAGATGGACAGGAAAAATGCCACTGGGAGGTGGCAGCAAAGAGGAAACTGTGGGCCTGCTGCTGAAGGGGGAAGGGCACCTGGTGACAATGGACATGAAAGATGCTGACAATACCCAATGCCACCCTTGACTTGGTCATTCCAGTATGGCTTTCCTTCAAGCGCCCCCAGGCTCCTGAGACTCATGGGAATGTCTGGAGCAAAGAAGAGTTACTCTCACTGGAGGAGACCCAGTTTAGAGAACATTTAAATCAACTAGACATTTAGAAGTCTGTGGCACCTGATGGGAGACACCATGAGTGCTGAGGGAGCTGGCTGATGTAGCTACAAGACCACTCTCAAATATGCTTGAAAGGCTGTGGTGACCAGAGGAAGTAGCTAAGGATAGGGAGAAGCAAATATGACTCCTACCTTCAAGAAGAGCAAGAAAAATCTGGGAAACCACAGGCTGGTCAGCCTCACCTTAATACCTGGCAAGATAAAGGAACAATTAATCCTGGAAACCATTTCCAAATATATGAAGAAGAAAACCATGACTGGAAGAAGCCAGCATGATTTATAAGGGTTATGAGGGTGAAATCACGCTTGGCCAGCCCAAGAGCATTGTAAGATGAGATGGCTGGTAGATGAGGAGAGAGCAGTGGCCTTTGTTTACCCTGATTTTAGTCAAGTCTTTCTTCACGGACAAACTGATGAAGTTCAAGCTAGGTATGTGAGTGCTAGGCTGGACTGAAAGCCAGCTGAACTGCTGAGTTCAGAGGACTGCGATTGGTGACACGAAGTCCTGCCAGAGGTCAGGCCCTGGTGCAGTTTGCAAGGGCTCCTACTTGGTCCAATACTGTTTAACAAATTCATTAATGAACTTGATGTTGGGACAGAGTGCATCCTCAGCAAGTTTGCAGAGGATACAAAATGGGAATGAGGGTTTGACGCACCAGCTGGTTGTGCTGCCATTCAGGGGGACTCAAGAGATGAAGAAATGGCAGGGATCTCACCAAGTTCAGCAAAGAGGAGCACCAAGCTTTGCCCCTTGGGAGGAATAATGTTATGGACCAGTCCACACTGGGGTAGCAGCCAGCTGGAAGGAGCTTTGCAGAGAAGGACTTGAGGGTCCTGGGGACACCTAGCTGACCATATGCCAGTGGTGTGTCCTTGTGAGAAAGATGGCCAGGCACCTCCTGGACTGCATTAGGATGAGTCTCATTAGTTGGTCTACGGAGAACATTCCCATCTGCTTAGCCCTGGAGAGACATATCTGGGGTGCTGTGTCCCAGTCTGGGAGTCTCAGTACAAGAGATATGTGGACATACTGGACAGAGTCCCTTGAAGGACCATGCAGATAATTAAGGGATCAGAGCATCTGGCATATGAGGAAATGCTGAAGGACCTGGGAGTGTTCAGCCCAGAGAAGGGAAGGCCCAGGCGGACCTTATAAATGTATATCTGAGGTTCAGAGACAGTAAAGAAGAAAGAGCCAGACTTTTCCTGTTGGTGCTAAATGAATGGTTGGGAGGTAATGGGAACAACTGGAAATACAGAAAATACATTTTTTTTATTCTACAAGTGATCCAACACTGGAACAGGTTGCTCTGAGAGGTTGTATAGTCACTGTCCCTAGAGGTATTTAAAACCCATCTGGACGTGGTCCTGAGCAGCCGTCTCTAGGTGGCCTTGTCTGAGCAAGGCAAGGGCTCAAGCTAGATAATCTCCAGGTGCCTTCCATCCTCAGACATTCTATGATTGTTGCATTCTTTAAATAACCTTGTTTTAAAACTAAGTCAAATGCATATTTTTCCTGACGTGAGAGCCGAAGCCAAAGAAAGACACAGAAAGATTAATCAGTGGCATCTTATGATTTCACAAAATGTTTTCTGTGATTTTCCTGTTCCTTAAAGTAATTGTGTGACTGACCGTTGTTCGTAACTTTATTCCTCGTAAACTGAAAGCCTGCTAAATTCCAGTCCACATAAAATCAACAGTACCAATACCTCAGACATCAGAACAATAACCTTCCTCCTCCATCACCATTTGGGCTAAACAAAATACACTAGGCATCTTAATTAGGTAGGTGCAGTCATCTTGGAAGGCACACAGAAAATGACCTAATCCATAATTAGCTCACCAAGTCTGGATTCTGTGGGAATTTTCTTATGCTCTTGATTTTGTTGCATACATTAGTGCACCTCTGCAAAAAACCTCTGAGGCTGACAAGAATACACAAGCACACCCATGACCGCACTGTCCTTGTCCCTCCGCTCTTAACTGTTGGCCTGTGTTTTGTTCCTGTGGTGCCCCACAGAGGGACCTTTCTGGAGCTCTGCTCACGAGTATCCCAGGCACACTGGGGCCCTCTTCAGTCTGCTGCACATAAATACATCAGATCGCTGCTCTCCATCTCATTTATGCAATCCCCAGGGGAGCACTAGTGGTGCTTGCCTCAGAAGAAGAAGGATAAGAGAAAGCTGATGTTGCCAGTCCTCCTTCAAGGGCCAGGTACAGCTCCCATCTCTGCACTGAGAGGAGGACAACACTCAATGCTCATTGCAGAGCCTGTCTGTCTACACCTGGAAGGAGGGAGACAGGGATGTGCATGGCTGTGATGTTCACAGGGGAGGTGGCAGCAGGGCTCACAGTCACAGTCACAGCACTCAAAGAGAAATGGGTACACATGTGCAGCCCCAGAAGATGTTTCACTCTTTTGAGCAAAAATGAGGCAAGAATCCATCAAAATAAACATTCCAGCTTCTACAGGGTCACTGAAAAACAGCCCAGCTGTAAGAACAACAAATCATGCACAGTGCATAGCTCATTTTCCCTTCTGTAGGTTAACCAGAGAAGGCCACAGCAATCATGTTTAATAAAAGAAAGATTTAATAAAAGAGGGTTTCCCTTATTTCACTCCCAGTTATTCTGTCTCTTTTCTGCTCAATATTATTTGAGGCACTTGCAGCCAGTAGATTATCTTTCTCTCTTTTTTTTTTTTTCATGAAAAGATTATATTAATTTAACTCAGATTTCAACCAACACACATTATAAGTCTCCACAGATTGTATATTAACATGGGAACTTTGAATACACGATAATTGAAATATATTACATTCAAATAAAGTCTCATGAGGGCAGCTTCAAGAACCAGTTTAATTCTACTGGATTTTTAAAAGTCTGATCATGGTATGAAAATAAGTCACTGGGAGATACTCTCCCCACACTGATGAACTATTTCACTGCTTTCTCCTAATGGTACCTTGTATTTTATCTTTGACAGCTATGCCAAACATTTGGTTTGATTACCAGCAGATCTTTCAGGCTCTAGTCCTGGCTGAAAATGGTCTGTGTGGTGCAAACTGTCCTTATTTCATGCCTTGCCCATCACTCAGAACACAGCTGCTTCTCAGTACCTGTTGAACCACATTACCTGAGGCTACATCCATCTTTCCCAAAAGCAACCACGCTGCCCACAAGCACAGCCTAGCTATGGACTCTCCTGCAGCTCTGCCTGCAGGGTGATCGTGCCACCCCCTTCTCAGGATGGCACCAGGATCCACAGGCACCTTCTTATCTGGAACCCCCACCTTTGGGGTTTTCTTCAGCAGGGCTGCTGCTCTGCAAGGGCTAGGCAGTGCCACCAGGCCTGCAGAGCCGAGTTAATGCCCACAGAGGATGACTCAGGCAGCACAGCTGTCACTGTCGCCTACCCAAGGGAACGGAGAGCCTTGGCAATGGAGAGTGAGCTGCAGCTTGTCCTAAAAACAGTGCTCAGAGGGAGTGCGTGGTCATGCACAAGCCACCACTGTGGGCTCCTCGGGAGACTGGCCATGCATGAGCCTCAGCCAAAAGTGACAGGAATCTTAGGGCAGCTTGGTCATGGCTGGGTTGACATCCTGGACACAGAGAAGGCATTTGCAAAAGAGAGGGAACCAGACAGATATCTCCCAAGCCAGTACCCTCCTGCTGACAGATGCTCTGCCGGGAAATGCCCAGCTTAGTGTCCCCAGGAGCTGAAGGGCCCTATACAGAGAGGTCCCTGCCACTCCAGACCCACCTGCCAGCACAGGTCCTGAAATAGCCAGGGTCTCCTAACCCTCAGTGCCCTGGCTTAATTTGTACACCTCCAGCCCAAAGCAGCCCATGGACTGGGGGGATTTCTGCTTCCCCTTCCTCAGCCCAATTTGCATATTGTTAATAGAAAAACACCCGAAAGTCTGTCTTTCAAGTCAGCTTAGGAGCAGCTGAGCTGTGAGAGCTGGATGCTCCCTGGGAATGTCTGAGGGCAGAGTGTAAGAGGAGGAAGACAATCCCTTATGTGTCTGTATCTGCACTTCCCCATCATAAGGCCATCTAGATCCTATGGACACCCTTCTTGCTTGGAAGATTTTAGTGAGAATCGTGATTCAGCAGCCTCAGTCCACAGAAATCAGCCTTCCTCTACTGCTGGTCTGCATCTCTCATCCCTGCTGCCTACACCCCAGCAGCCAAAGTTTCTACCCCAGCCTGCCCATGTGCGGACCTCTCTGCTGCTGACCCCAAGCCAGTTCACCTCCTGCCTGTACTTAGAACACTCGCTCCTGCTGATACACCTATCTCCTGTGGCTCACGTGCTGTAGCTTGCAAATGAACATCATGAGCACCAGGAATTTTAATAGAAATTAACCAGCGGAAGTGATTGGAAGATGCCTCACACTCTTGATGCCCTAAGGAACTCTAAATCCAAACTATTTCAGGAATTAATTAAATGCTTGTCTATTGTTCTTATTCCTAATATCAGGTTCAATAGACAAAATTCATCACCTAGATTGTGGCTTTTTATTGGTAAGCTGCACTCAGAGGTGGAAAATTGGGAAATGTCATGGCTACAGCACAAGAAAGTGATGAGGATCTTAGTGCTCTATGAGCAGGAAGGCACGGTAGGAAAAAACCTACCTACCAGCATGTCCAACACTCCCCTTGCTGAAGTCAGCTAGAAACAGCTCCCATTAGGATGTTCCCAAGAAGGGTCACTCCTGACTCATCTGAGATGGGGATCCATGCAAAGAAGTCAGTAGGTGTCATTGCAAGGCCTCCAATCTCAACTGGAAAAGTGGCTGCATGAAAACAAAGACTTGAATGTACATATCCCTCTGAAATACTAGCACACTCTGCAGGATGATAAACAAAGTGATAGAGCCCAAACTGCTCTAAGTTTCTGAGAAAGAATTTAAATATTCATGCAGGCAATAGGACCAGAGTTTAGAAGAAAATTGGATATTACAATTTATTAATTACTGATGCTACTAAATGCTCTTACTCTACTTCAGGCCACAACAGGACAGCTGAAATCACTGTCTCCTACAACTCTCAGATTTAAGAGATAGCCCAGGGCAAAAATGCTAAAAACACTCAGGAGTATATTTTCCAAGATGTGCTAGTCAACACAATTTTTTCTACAACACAGAGATTTTGAAAATAGGAGGGACCTTTCAGAATACCTGGGCAGAGCAAATAACTTCAAACTGATACATCTGTAATTTTGGAATTTATGTACACAAGCAAGTTTATGGAATAACAGTGCCATTAATTCCAGAAGAATGTCTCAATAAAATGAGGAAAGATAATTAATGCTTTTAGGAACTAAAGGTCTTGACTGTGGAAAAGGCTGGGAATATCTCTACTCCAAAGAAATAAAAACTGTGTGCATCAACTATGATGAGTTTTTGTTCTGAGCAAAAGGAGGATCACCATGGTCAACTGGATGAAAAGTTATAATTTAAAAAAAAACCCACTAGGAACAAGGAAAGAGCCTGTTGAGAGTGAAAGGAAAACATGGACAATAAAACATAACTTCTTGGTTAAGAAGTAAGCAGAAGTAAGCATTGCCAAATATCAGTGAATTAGAAACGGAAAAACAAACAAATAAAAATATGGCAAAAGGCTCTCAGAGCAAAGGGAGCTGCTTACAATCAGTACAACCAGGATAAAGACTAGAGACTACACATGTATAGGACCCAAACCTAACATCCATTTATAGGCTTGTGTTGAGAAACTATCTGGAATACAGTGTACAACTCCCACAGATCAGCTTCAGGGAACATCTGAAGTGAAACAAGTACAGGGTGTAACTACAAAGAGAGAGAAGGACTCTTCTAAATGGAAAACTGGCTGCCAAAGAGTCGTGGCCGGATATCAGCGGGCAGAAGGTGGGTCCTGTAATAATTTTTCAGAAAAGGTAGTGAGAACAAGTAGGTCAAGTAATTTTGAACCTAGCTCATGCAAATCTTTTCAAAGTACTCCTGAAGGAGACATTGCTGTAGACAGTGTATTTCTGGTGCCTGCAAGGGGAGAGCACTGGCTGCAACAGACCAGGTGGTATCATCAAGGCAAATAAACTTATGCAAACTGATTGTAAGGAGGCTCATCTCCAGTAAAAGAAACACTATATTCTCTCTTAAATGCTTTCACTATGTTTCAGATAGAACTATTGTGTTAATACTTTTTTTAATTGAAGTATTTCAACCCAGAGAGCAGAACACAAAAAAATCTTGGACTCATGAAATAGATGTTAAGTGGTATCACTCACCATGCTTGTCCAGTACAATTTGATTACTGACTTTCGTGAAGATAACCTCTTGAAAATAGAAAAAGCATTGATTTGTTTTGACAAATTTCATTTAAAAAATCCCTTAACTGTAGTGATTTTTTTAGTTAATGTTTTTCCAGGATCTATGTATGCTAAGTACAAATGTTGCTAAGATTTCAGCTCATTTCCCTGCATTGTTTTCAGTAGATTCTTTGCAACACTGTGAATTCAAAGGCATTCAGTTTCTCTAAATAATTGTTTTGTTCACTGATAACGGAAATTTCTTGAACCTTTCCTTTGCATTATTACCAAGATAACTGAGGAAGAACAAGGGAAAAACCTAAGCAGAGCCCCATCTCAGCATCTGGGCTGTGTCCTGGATATTCCTAGGGTAAAGCCATAGAAGAAAAGCTTGTCCCAGTTGAATGGAGCCCTACACCTTTCTGTTCTCTGTGAGGCTGCCTAGATTTGCCCAGGCTTCCCCTAGGACTGGGACAGTAGATCTTGCTATTATTCTTGCAGCTCCACACTGATTAATGCCACATGGTCCAGCAGGACAAATCTGATCCTGATTAACGGTAAATACCCAATTTCCCTTCTATTAGATTAGCCTGAGCACATCAAGATATTTGTTCTGACTTTAAGCTTCACCCAATCTTCTGATGTGTTGTGGAAGGACAAGTGATGCGCTTTCTGACGTGCAATTATAGTGGCTGACAGCAAACCCCATCAGGTATGAAGTGTGCACTCTCACCAAGGTGGGTGGACACTGACACTATTCCTTGTTATATGTCTGCAGGAGTTCTGATTCATTACTGGGACATTTAAACTCAGATTTACATCTCTTAGAGCTGCTCCACTGCTCTAATTAACATCATGTGCCTGTTTTCTCCCCCTCTCCACCAGCACATCAATGATGTTTGACAGAAAGGATGTTCCTCTCTTCAGGAATCTGATTAAGAACAGCAGTTCTGACCTGGAAGGGGCAGTGGGCTCTTTTCTGCCCTGAATTAAGCAGCACTTTGCCTGTGTTCCCCTCAATGCCCTGTGGCAGTACTGGCAGTAGCAGAGCTGAGCCCTGGCTTGGCATCACAGCAATACTGATGAAGGAAGTAATGAACAGAAGGGTTCAGCTCTACCTCAGCCACAGACCAGAAAGCCAGGTGGGCAGCATAGCAGAAGGGCAGGCTAGGGAGAAAGTCTGTCATGCATTTTCAGACTAATTTAGTTTGTCCTTGGTTGTCATTGCAATGCCTTCCATGTTCATTTAAAAATACATTTCTGCAGGCTGAGCAGTGACTAAAGTCAAATGGCACAGATTGATATGCCGCAGGAGGCAGGACAATAGGTATATATCCAGTTTTTCTTCTTTCCCAGAGGTGCTCCTGAAGTTGCAGTTTTGCTCTTGGCCGTCAGGACATGACTCCAGAGCTGCCAGTACTCTGGAGCTGAGCCCACTCCAGCTTCCCCATGGTCGGTGCCCCCAG
The DNA here is from genome assembly GCA_013390045.1 of Picathartes gymnocephalus. NCBI lineage: Eukaryota > Metazoa > Chordata > Aves > Passeriformes > Picathartidae > Picathartes > Picathartes gymnocephalus. The sequence continues at coordinate 219,310 of WEKY01037156.1, forward strand.
CTGCTGCAGAGGCAGCCAGGGGCTTGCTGACAAAACACCTTGTCCTGCTCTTGGCCCCATCTCGTGCACGATTTTGTTGCCTTCAGTTGAAAACTCTGCTTGCATAAGTAATACTAAAACCAAGCTTTTCAAGGAGTTTTAGCTTCATTATATCCTTAAGGTACTTTAGCGCTTGGAAAGAGTAGTTCTTTATATAAAAACACAACATAACAGTGAAGTACTCCAGCCTTCAGCTCATGTATCACAAGTTCTTTAAAATTCAGCTATGTTTAGAAATAAAACTTTCAGTTACTTAACATTAGAAATAAAAAAATTGGAAGCAAATTTTTTTCTGCATGAACAGTCTGCGGATGTTGGTTGGTGTTCAAAAACCTCTTTCTGAAATGTTTAACATGAATTCTTGGTGCTTTTGTTTTGCTTCTGTCACATATGCTCCATCTGTAAGATTTGAATCACTCTTGAAGAAAACAGGAGGATCTCCATGGTGACAAACCCCTGTGGTCTTTCTCTATATTCTTATCTTTTTCTTTTTTGATTTCCACCCTCCAAGATGAGTTTACAATGATAAACATATAAAAGCATGCTTTGTAATATTCAGTATAAACAAAATCTTCCTGAATATTCAAGGAATTTGTCCTCTTATGTATACATGCAAAAAGTTATGAGTATGCTGCTATGTAGTGAGAACTCTGCAGGAGGGATACATGAACAAAAACTGCTGCAGTCTCACCCACACGAGAATTCCAGAACTGGACAATGTTTTTTCCTTAGCCTTCCCTTATGAAAAATTAACACAGAAACACCTCTCTTGTAGATCCTACCAAGATGAAAACACACAGCATTCTGTGTGTTTATATACCCTAGTAAGTGATGCCTGCAAGGCTGCTCTGAGCAAGCAGAGCAGAGGGAATCCCCTTGAAGGGAGCCAGGCTTTGCCCCCCTACATTATGACAGCAAAACTCAGAAGTCCCCCTCTTTCTAATGACCCACTGTGCAAAGGTCTGTAGAAGCCACCAGAGGAAATGGAACATTTGTCCCAAAGGCCTCACATTCCTACTTACAGACTTTGAGTTGTTATTCTCAAATCACAGAAAATTGCAAGAGACAGAATATCCATCAAAGTCAGGGTGAAAAACCACCCAGCCACTTGTACTTTACACCATCTTGGAATGGTTGGTCTCAAAACAGCATGGGATTGAATTGTGATTTTAGCACAGATTCAACTTACTTAATATAAGCAAAGTAATTCTAGCAGTTGCCTTGTTGTTGGTATATTGTACAATCTGTGTGAACAAAACTGTATGGGTTTTTAACTTGAAGATTATACGGTGCAAAATGGCTGGCAAAGAAAGCCCAATCGTGTTTTGTTCTTCCAGCTCTCTGTATTCACATTGATCCTGTTAAAAACATTGCAGGATCCCTTTTAGGACAGCAGCCAGCTGAGCTTATGCATTTTTTTGTTGCTCCCAACACATTAAATAGCAAATTCATTTATGTTAAAGCTTCTTGTAAAATATTCCAGATCATGCTTTTCTCAGTAAATTGCTTTTCATGTGAAGTTTTTTTTCAGTTTCTGTAATTATGATAGGGTACTGGCACAACCAGTTCCCTGAGAAAATGGCCTCTGCTTCCCCTAATCTTATACAGGATTATAAAAGAATATTTATACTTATTCAATAGGGTAGCTCCTGATTTATACAGGTTTGTGATTATGAGAAAAAAAGTAAGAAAAAGGACCACAAATTATAAGGGTCATGGTTTAACCACAGTCAGCACCTAAGCTCCAGCATCTGCTCGCTCACTATCACAGTGGGATGGAGGGAGGGAATCTTAATGGTAAAAGTAGTGAAATTTTGTGGGTTGAGATGAAGACAGTTTATTAGCTAAAGGAAAAACTGTGCATGCAAGGAAAGCAAGGTAAAACAAGGAGTTAATTCACTGCTTTCCATGATCAGCGAGGTATTCAGTCATCTCCAGGAAAGCCAGGCTTCATCACAGTGACTTAGGAAGACAAGAGCCACCACTCTTAACATCGTCCCCTTCCTTGTTCTTCTCCCAGCTTTATATGCTCAGCATGACACCACATGGTCTGGGATATCCCTGTGGTCAGCTGGGGTCAGCTGTCCCCATTGTGTCCCCTCTCAACCCCATGTGCATTCCCAGCCCATTCACTGGCTGGGTGGGGTGAGGAGCAGAAAAGACACGGATGTTGTGTAAGCCCCACTAAACAACTACTAAAACATCCCTATGTCATCAACTCTGTTTCCAGCACAAAACCAAAACACAGCTCTATACCAGCTACTGTGAAGAAAATTAACTCTAACCCCAGCTAATGTCAGCACAATAGGATAGGGGCTGTTAAACTTTGAATTTAAAAAAAAAAAATTTCTGGGACAAATCAGCAATTTGTAAACATGAAAATGAGTAAGAGATAAAATTAATTTGTCAAGGACAATCTGTCAAATTAATCCACATCTCTTCTGCATGATAGGTCTTGTGAGTAAAGGAGAAACAAAAACATAAGTTACACATCTAGAATTCAGCAGGATCTCTGCTGTCTTATGTGAAGATTTCATTGGAGAGGAAAACATGGACTAAATGAAATTGTGTCTAAGAGGTGTAAAAATAATTAGATCACATACTAGGCTGAAATGATCAAAGATTAGCTCATCAAATGAGCGGATATATTGACTGTAGGACATCTGCTGCCTGTCTTAAACCAAAGTCCATTGTGTTCTTTCATTAGTAATTGACAGCATAACCAAGCACTCACCCAACAAACCTGCCTGGCCTAAAAGGCAGGTTGCAGTTGTGGCCATTTGAATCACTGTCTAGACCATGCTGATGGTACCAAGTGATCTCCATCGACAGGAGCTGAGATTCCTGTCTCACACATAGACCCCCATATCTTTTTCTTAGTTAACAGCTGAATCATATTTCAGCCACTTGTTAAAGAAGTTTTTTGGACATTCAGTAGTTTAGATTTGATAGCAAACTACAAAAGAGAGTAACAGTTTTGTGCTACCTTTCATGATGGAAGAAGCCTTCAAGTTCTTGGGCACAAAATTCCTTCATTGGGTTCATTTCATGGTTCTACTGTTACTGACAAATGGAGAATATTAGCTCCTATTACCTGTTTTCTCCCCATTAGTACCAAGCACCTCACAGGCAGGGTTAGGTAATCCTGCCTTTCTCCAGACACAGAAATAGAGGCAACACATTCATGGAAAATCAGTGCAAAACTGAGAGCAAGACCACGTGCCTTGTCATATCCATCCACCAAGTCTTGCTGTCTTGTGAAAAATTTTAACTGCAAATTGTCTTTTTCCTGTTCTAATAGAAATCTGCATTAAATTTCCATGTACCAAAACACAGAAGCAATAGAGAGAAAATGAGAAAAAGAAGAAGTTTTAAACTACTGCATGTGTATTCAAAGTACCACTGCTGTCTCGCACTTCTCATCAGGGTTTCCTACTCTTGATATTTCACTTAGGCATGTTTGGGATCAGATCATGTTAAATTAAAATGGTGTCTCCTTTCCCCTTTCATTACAAAAGACTTGATCACATTGTGCAAATGTTTGACCCCCAAAAGGAGCAGAATCAGACAAGATGATAACAGTCCTTCCGCCATGATTAAAGCATTCATGTTCATTAACATCACCGTGGGGAAAGAAGTACGAAAATGGAGGCTTCCAGCCAAGCAAAATATATTATAGAATACTGAGAAATTGTGAGTAATGAGATGAATGATCCAGCATCACTCAGCTTTCTCATTTCCAAATTGCAATGAGATCTGAAATTGCCCATTTTCTCATCATTCACTGAGGGTTAACAAAAAGAACTATTCTTTCTCACACTGCGCTCCCTAGAGAATTTCTAAATCATGTGATTTTGCCATTGTGGCCCTTTCTGCTTCCAGAAATATCTGTGGGAAAATGTCTATTGCCCCCAAATGCCTGTTAATTGTACTCAGTTTACTATGAAATCATTGTTTTTCTTCTAATTGTTTGTCCTGCAAATCAGAGATCAGCTCATCTGTCTGAGCTCATGCTTTCTTGCACATTAACAATGGTGCAGAAGGAAGATAAATTATGCCCACAGTTATTGCAGGCAGTCATGATCTTCCAGCTAATCTCAGAGTAATGTCACTGGAATCCCATTATCTTCAGCAGTAGAGATTAGGCTGATTTAAGCATATTTTCCATCATATTTTCCTCTACCAGGTACTGAAGTTGCAGGGCTAACGTACAGTGATAACAACTTCCCAACACAGCTTGGATTCAATGCTTCAATGAAGTGCATGTTTTCTTGGGTACACTGACAGTGCACATGTGTGTGCTCAGAAGAGGAGTGTTGATGGCAATGCAAGAAGACAAAATTCGTTTGCATCAAAACTTCAGCAGTGCAAAAGTACCTGGTTTAAAGATGGTCAATACAAGCCACCACTGAACAGATCAAAACTGACCATGAACAAGGCCAGAAACTGGAGCTCTTACAGTTAGAACTGTGAGGTCCTGGCACAGTTTTTTTTTTAGAAAAACTAGCTGTTGAAGTGAAAATAGGTCAGATGTAACCCTGCTCCTTCATGAGGGCTGCAAGAATGCAATGCTCCAGCCTGCTGTCCAGCAGCAGACAACCTCCAAAAGTGACTCCAGAGAGGAAAAATGCCTGTGCATGCATGGAGACCGAAGGCTTCCCACTCCAGCACCATCTGCCTGCACCTCCCAGCCCTCAGCTGCAGGCCTCTTGGGACAACACCGGAGCTGCAGCAGAGAAGCATATACTGCTCACCACAAAATACCTTCCTTTCTTTGATTAAACTGCTGTTTCCTCTGAGCTGGTAATTTGCACTCCTAAATTATATATTCCAATTAAATCGAAAAGAAAAACTAGAAATTGATGTGAAAACTAAAAGAGTGAGTGGAACCTAAAACCTATAATACATTTTTAACATTTCAACGTGCACACAAAAACTATAAATGTATCGCTAAAAAACTCCAACTGCTGCTGTAACAGAAGTGTGTTCATAAATGATCAGGAAAGTTGTAATTGGGTATTTAGGCATTTGCAGACTTATTTTGCCTCAGAGCACTCAATTTCCTCTCCTTCCCCCATAATTTTCTGTAACTGTAATTTAAATTCCTACTCCCCGCAAGACCCAGTAGGTGGCATGACATTAGCTACAGTTTTACTCAAGGCACCTGCCAGTTTGCCAAACCAAAGCTGGTTAAAACATACTGCCAAGACATGTCCAATAGCTCAATCAATCCATCAGTCACATTGAATTGTAGTACTTGATCATGAATGGTTGGATGTTTCGAGAACAGTGTTGGCACTTCTGTGTCTGAGTAAATATAGCCATAAGTTAGTTTTTTTGGAGTTAAAATTATCCATGTTTTCTTGTTACAAACTGAAGTTTACATATGGAAATACTGAAGTGTATTCTCAGTTTAAAACATCACCTTTGCTACTGCTATCACAGACCAAAACTGCCCTTCCTTGGATAGTACATAGGAAACCTCTGGCATCAGGGAGATCGTGTGGAAGAGAAGTAAAAATCCTGGAAGTCTCCAAGGCAGCAGAAATTTGTAAGATGGGAAACCTACACCTCTTTAAGATGCTTCTTGTGAAAGCTCAGAAAACTCCTTCTCTAATTTTGCACACTTCCAGAGGCCACTAATGGATGTGAACACTGATGTTTTCTCTGGCAACGGGGGATCATGCATGAAGTCTTACTGGAGCCAGCTGCGAGTCACGTGGTTTAGCTGAGCAATTGAAATAACTGGATAATGCATTCAGTGTACAATTACTGCATCTTCTTACCACCTCGTAAGCTTGAGACTTTCCAACAACAGAACCTCTGTTCTGGCTTCTGAACACAACCAAAGAGCAGCAATGCATTAAAAAACTTGTTAAGTTGACTAGAATATTTTCAGTGTTGTGGAATGCCTTTCAAGCTAAGAAATCAATGAAGCCTTTCCAAATATCCATAAATCACCTTGAAATATTTCTCAATAATTTAAACTCCTGCCCAACACTGTGGAAGCCAACACCATTTAACAGGCATGGCTGTAAGATGGAGCTCAGCAAAGGACACCAGCCAAGGGGGACTTTTAGGAAGAACAACAGAAGTCTGAGTAGGGCTCACAAGCAAAACAGTCCATGGTGGCCCCGGGACACTTCCAGCAAAAAACCTCCTGCAGAAATCATTTTAAAAAGACCACTTAAAATTTTACCAGTACAGGGAAAAAGAGCACCTCGGCTGCAACCTGCTCAGAGATACAGGGCTGTCACTGTTTCTCTGGTGATGAGCTGTTCTCCTGTCCCTTCTCCTGGTTACACACTTGCATCCCACAGCTGCACACTTGCATGCAGGCAGCCCCATGCCTGGGGGCAGCCGAGGGCCCTGCACTGGCCACTCCATCTACTTAGGTCAGAGGATGAGTAACACCTTTAGCATCTTGCTCTCCAGGCTTTTTTCTTCCTGAAACTGGTATAGTTTGCCCTTGGTATGTAAATGAAACCTTCAACGTTCGTTTTATGAAGTTAGGCTGCCAAATATCCATTAAAGCACTTAAATACAAGTAGCTTAATCTTCAAAGCTGTTACATACCTCTGACTTAATGGAATTTGTGGCTCCTTAGTACTTCTGAAAATCTGGTTCCTCAATATGTACTTCATCACTCATGTTTGGCATTAGGATCCTGGCTAGAGAGACAGAGTTATTTGGAGCAGGGTAGGTTGATTTGTTTTCCTCAATCTGCCATGAAATATTTAAATGCTTTTATATTAAACCTATAATTGCTATTTTCACCTGCTTTTCAGACTCCGCTTTTTTCATAGATGTGACTTGTGGTGTACAAGTTTAGATAAAAAGGCATTAGATATGTATCTTGTATGGTATGAGCACAGTAGCACTTCCTTGCAAGCAACGAGATAATGAAGTCTCAAAGGGGAAAATAATTCCTTGCCTTCCCTTGGCTGGATCCTGTTCTTGGCAGCTAGATAGAAATAGCACGGTCAGAAGGATTTTCTACTCATGCAAAAGTGTGTGCAAGTTGGGCTTCATCACCCATCCCAGCTTCCTCTTCTATGTTACATGTTCTGCAGTGGCATCTTCATGTGCTGAAAAATTGCTCCTGTTGGCAGTGGTAAAGGACAGAAGCTGGCAGGCTGTGCTTTAGTCCTGCCATTATTAGTGCAGCAGTTACACAGAGTTATGTCAGGCTAGTCATTGTAATCTACAACAAGTTGTAAGTAACTTTTTAAAATGGATTTCACTTCCTGAAGTCACATGGTGGGGAGGAGGAGTGGGAGGTCAGGGTTCTGAATCACAAAAGTCAGGTGAGGTGCTGTGGTGCCTTTGGCTGGGACTTGTTGTCAGGCAGCAGGACTCCCTCCAGCATGGAGGGAGGATGTGATCGTGATGGGAACCTGGGCCTTAAAGGCACTTCTGGATCCTGAAACTGAGAGCACTCCTTGAAGGGACCTAAACATGCAACCACTTATTTGCACACACAAGGGCAACAGCCTAAATTGATATTTTAATTCCTGAAAGCCACAATCTCACAGCAAAGCGGTCAAGAAGTGTGAGTCATCATTAGTGGAGCTTTTACAGGTTCAGTTTCACTGTTGAGTAGCCCCTTGCCCATTATTATGGTCTTCTTCTTAAAGGAGTCAATATTCTATAACCATTCAACAGCAATTTTTAAAAAAGAAACGTGTCTCATTAAGAGGATTATCATTCTCTAGATGATTTTTCCAAGAATCTATGTTATTTTGGGGTTTAGTCTCGCCACTAAAATTTCCTTGCATTGAGGGAAATTGGTCTTACAGAGAACCATTGAGGAATTACTGGAAATGAGAGAGTCTGGAAGGGTTGCACAGGAAATGTGTATTTTTTCAGTTGTGCTTTTACAGGTTTGTCAGTGAAAGGTGCAGATGTAGCACCACATCAGTATTTTATGGGTAAGAATCTTTATTTTTACTCTTTCTTATAAACTATATTATTATAATAATCACTGCTTATCGTGATAAGCTTGTACATTGCTGGAAAAATTGTTGAACAAATGATACAGCACATGAAATTATCGGTATCATTTGTTTCAAAGTGAGAGTAGCAGACTGTGTTTGTGGTAGATCATTAAAGTTAAATTGTTAATTAAAACTAACGTTAATAGGTTAATGTCAATTAGTTACAAGTTAATGAATTAAAGTTAACCATTAGTTAATGACATGTTAATTGTTATTGGTTAATAATGTCAGTAGGTATGTTAATTGTAGAATTACACGTTAATTGTTATTGGTTAAGAGTAGAAGGTATAAAAGTTATAATGGGAGTGAGTGGGTCTAAGATGGCAGATTCACAGACAACGGAACAGTTCTGGACATTTCCATCAAGGAGTTTTGTTAAACAAAGACACGCCCCTAGACTGACTAGCCAATCCAAATCCAGAATTTCAAATCAGCCAATCGGTGAGAGGATCCAAAACCCACCAATCCGAGCAGACCTAGAACACTATAAAAAGGCGTGTCACAGCCTGCTTGGGGTTCTTCGTGGGATGTCCTCGTGAGGAGAAGAAGAACCCTCTCCAAGGATCTGCGGACAGTGGACCCGTGGAGCGGTCTCCTCCTCTCTGGTGCCTCTATTGGGACTACGGTGGAGTGGCCACACCTGCTGACAGTTCCCCATCCCAGCTGTTCTCATTAATAAAGTTTAATTCGCTGAGTCACTACAAGAGCGAGTCACTCGTTTATAACACTGTTAGTATTGCCATTTTTTATAGGCTCTTTTTCTGCTGTTTTGCTCTGTTTGGCTTTAATAACAGCTGGTACAGGAGTGATAGAAATAGTTACAACCTTTTTTTCAGAGTGAACTGTAAGCTACAAGTAAAATACAACAGATAGGATTATATTAAATTTCCTCAGTCATCAACCATTTTCTTCTGCCTGTTATTTTTACGTTTAAAGCATTGCTTATTTGATTCATTTTTCCATCTTGTTGCGAGAGTGTGGAGGCCTGTGGGCATATTAGGATGCCCTGGAAGGAAGCCCCCTAGGCTTTGGGTTCTCCCATGGAAGTCCAAGGACCACATGTCAGTTACCCCAGTAACACTCCCCCTGTTTGCCTTGTGTGGCCATGTTCTGTACCCTGTAACCCCACTGGCACTCGGCCCGCCGTCCGACTCACCCCCCAGTTTGCCAGGCGAGGTTATGTTCTAGCGAGCTCCCCTCTCTCTGTACCCCCGTTGGTTTGTTCCCCTGTTCATCTCCCCTGGCCGCTCTCCCTGTTGGTGAATGTGTCTGTCTCCCCGCCTGCCCTCTCCGCTCACTGGCCCCTGCCGCTTGGCTCCGCCCCCACTGTGCCCAAACTTAAATCCTGTACGCTCCATTTCACCCGGTTGGTACTGGCTTCTTCAGTGCGTGGATCCAATAAACCGCGGCTGGAATCCCGCGGAACAGGAACCCCTCCTGCTTCCGCATCGTTATTTCCACCGGCTGCGCACGCAAGTGTGGTGAGCCCACTCCGCCCCGACCCGAGCCCCTTCCCCGGCTGAGACGCTTAGGGGAAGGTAGCTGAGCTGCCTGCACCCACGCCGCTACGTGAGGGGAAAAAGAGAAAGGCTTCTTACCCTTCACGCTTTTCAGCTGATCTTCTTTTTTGTAAAGAATGATTGGATTATCTAAAAATGAATTTGTATTGACAATGGCAGCTGTTCTACATCATAAATTAGGTAATAGAAATCATAATATTGAATCAAAAATAATTTCTTCCATATCCCTTAATCTGAAAATCTATTTCCTTTTTAAGTAATCTGGGTCATGCTTTCAGGATTTTCCTTGTAGGTACAAGGACAAGGAACTGGCTTTCTAATGGAAGAAGTAGGGTTTTTTCCACTTTGCTTTGATACTAAAGAATAAATATAGAATACATTGCATGTATAATAACAAGAACATCGGGACAGCTGGAAACAAAAATTAACAGTATTGTCAAGATTTTCAAAGGCTGCTGGACAAAGCTGGACAACAGCTTCATCAAAAGCCTTTTATTCATCTGTTTAGCTCTTGTACTGATAATTGGAAAGAATAATTTTGTAACTTTAAATGATTTTTTAAGCTTTTCCATTTCAGTATGATTCCAGCTGTGGGATGCTTAAGGTAACAGAAACTTAATTATATGGTTTTTTCCTTTTCATAAAATATGCATCCCTTAAAAAAACCCCAAAAACCGAAAACAAAACCACACACTCAAACCCAGAAAAAATGTTCTCTTCCAAAGCAATAGCTGATAGCAGTACTAATGATGTTTTGCTTAACTGAGCTCTATTGCTCACCATCCATGGTGAATGTTAAGTCTACAGAGAAAATAATTTTAAGCAAGCCATTAATATTCTTTACAAATGCCTAAATAATTTAAAAAAAACCCTAAACCCCTATGTATTGCCTATTCTGTCTTTTTTTCTCCTTGTATTTAAAATTGTTTCTATCAGAAACAACAAGAGTCCGTCTGGTTCTACTTGTCCCAGTGAGTTTGTGTGTTTAGTTCATCATTTGGGCTGCAGCAGTGTGTGCCCCCTAATTCTCCCAATTCTGCTGCCTTTTGGTGGAAGTTGTCTTGAATGCTGACTGCTTGATCCGAAGTTATTTTACACATTTTGCCACCTATTTCTCCCATTTCCTGAAGATTTAAGCAAATAGTGAGACAGATTTGGAGATCCAAACAAAGCCTAAAATATGCTTCATATTTCACTAAACTGATCTACATTCGAACTAGTAATTACTTGGAAGATGTACCTTCCTATGGCAGTAAGTCCCAAAAAAAAGTACTTTGCAATAGCCAGGTGAAAACCATCTTTCCATCTGTATCTCTGTAAATGTTGTCATACCCTTCTTAAGTGCTTTTAGCTGGTAAATTATTCAGATGGAAGCATTATGCTGCATATGATCACCCTGCAGAGCCATGAAATGAAGAGTGGTGCAGAGGGACAGAAGGAAAGTATGGAGAGACTTTGCAAGTAGCTTTTTCTGTTCCTCAAAAATCCTAAATCTGCAAGGATTTCTGATGTTTACAGGACAAGAAATTGTTCTCCAGTGCTTAACTTGACAGGGAGTGTTCTCCTCACCCTGCCATGCCATTACTTCTGCTGAAGCACTGTAGCAGCGGACAAATACAGTTCATAGCAGATGCTTCTAGGGTTTCGTGCTATTTGGTTAACTTCATAACACTAACAAGTTTAATGTTGGGCCAGCTTTCTTCTCCCTTACTTTGTCCCTACTGTCTTACCTTGTTTTTATTTTGTAAGCTCAGGCAGTGGAGCAATACAGACTGTCAAAGACAAAATAAAAGCTCCTGGTACCACTCAGTTGTGCTTACAGCAGTCTCTGGTACCTGGCTTCTGTGTGGACATGACACAAATTCCAGCCTGTGTGACAACAGCTTAGGACTCAAGGATTTTTGGCCTGCTTGTAGTCTTATGCATAAATTTCCTGCTAACAGCTCAATGTGGCAGTCATGTACAGCCTTCCTCCGCCTCCTCCCCCACTGCTGGTGTGTTCGAAGAAATAATTCTCTCTCTATGGCTGCAAAAGATAACAAAAAAATTCCTGTAATGCCCGAACCAGGCACCCCTCACTGATTCAAGCTCAGCTGTGCCGACCAGCCATGACATTGTGGTACAGGTTGTTCTCACATATAACCTGGAATATGGACCACAGCTCCATCAAACAATTTTGTAAGGATGCTCATGGGCATGATTTACAGGAGCCAGGGATCAAAAGTGTGCTGCTAGTTGTAATCTCTGCTCAAGTGTGTATTGGTGATATTTGGAATTTTTTTCCTGCCTGCTGGAGCCTGGATGAGACAAGCTGCTGTCTGATTATAGGGATTAGAGCTACGTGCATGTTCTTCTCAGTTACACAGTGTGTTTGATTACTAACATTTTAGAAACCACTGACTCTTCTTCTGGCAAAACTGACTCTTTTCTGCAATCTCGCAGCATGAGCATTGTTGTCACCTGAAAATGAATTTTTCAGGATTGTTTTTTATATCACAGTTCTCTTATTCCCCTAATTTAGTTTCCACCTATGTTTTTCATAGATGCAGAGAGAGTACATGCTGGAAAGCACCAAGCAGGGCATCATTCTTTTGCTTTCACTGTGAACATGTTCCTGTTGATAGTAGCTGCTATGACAGGTGGCAGCCCTGACTCTGGAGCAGGTTCCCACTGAGCTAGTGACTCCATAAACCCAGGAAATGATGAGCTACACCATGGGAGTTTACATCTGAAGTGTATGCAATAGGTACATATCAAATACATGAGTACAAGAAAATCTATGTAATATGGTAAAGGAGGGAATACAAATAAAACAAGCTGAGTAAACATAGAATGCCTTGGTTGGGGAGGGGCCTTAAAAATCATCTAGTTTCTTTATACTAGACTATGTTGCTCAGAGCTCCATCCAACCTGGCCTTAAACACTTCCAGGGACAGGGCATCTACCAGCTTCTCTGGAAAACCTATTCTGGTGCCTCACTACCCAAGCAGTAAATAATTTCTTCCTAATATCTATCTAAACCTTCTCTCGTTCAGTTTGAAACCACTCTCCCTTGTCTTGTCACTACATGCTCCTGTGAATTGTCTCTCATGGTAAATACATCAGAGAGTACACATGCTCTTTTAGAAACAATGCTTAGCTTGCAATACCTTACATATTTGTATCAGGCTGTGTTAGGTTGTGCTAGGCTATGCTAGGATGTGCATAGGTACAGTTGAAAAAATATAGAAAAGGTTGCTCTAGTGAGAGTTGCTTGAGCTCACACCTAAACGTATATGAGACTGATCAATCAATGAACGGACTTCTTACACCCATGCATCGAGTCCCTGTCTCTTTGTGCCAATCGCCTTCAGTGCTCAGCCTCACTTCAAGCCTGCAAAGAGCTTTCGGAAAGGAAATGTGTGATGAATGCTGTACTGTGCATCCCTCAACTTCTAAATGTCTCTTCTGTGAATAGGACTTAGCAAAGAGGAGCCAGACAGCCAGACACAAAGCTGTCACAGGCAGTTTGGGAGAACCTAATTACCTAGTGATGTGTGAAAAACCCATGGGTTTGGCATGCTGAATTACATGGCTGGCTGTTCAGATGGAAGATGGAGTATAAGCCAAAAACATATCCAAGTGGCTATGCAATTCTAACTCCACATAGTCCTAGATATTGACTCTGCAATGAGCAGTTCTGATCTGACAAAGGAATCAAACCTCTCATTTTCTTAGTATGAGCTTCCCAAAAGGGTGGTTTCTACTCAGGCAAGCCGTTCACTTGCCTGTATCGGCCAGGCCACAAGGCAACAGTGAACCCACCAAGTGTGGAGCTGAGGTAAAGCTCTGTTCTTCCTGACTGAGCTCAGCCTCCAAGTGACGGAGGAGAAAATAAATAATGTTTGAATGGGCAGGAGGTAACACTGAGAAAGAGAAGCTGGGATGCTGGAGCCTACAGGATTGTCTGAAGAAAAGAAAAGCTACTGAGGACGTGAATCCTCTGGCAGTAGATGCAGCTAGACAGGCGTAGGAGAAACTACTAACTGGAGGAGATTTCTGTCTATGAATGTTGACTGGTTCATCTTCTGAGTCAGGCTGGGCTTCTGAGAGGACACAGTGACATGAGCTGCTTCCTGGGGAATGACAATGCTGAGGCTGTGTGCAGGACCTGACCATGCATGACATGAACAACAGATTTCCACAAGCCAAATCTCTGAATAAAGAAATGCTATCTCTTTCTTCAGCAAATTATTTATTCACTTTTGAGAAAGCAGGATGGGTTGAGAGAGAGAAGGAATAGCAGCAGATATTGGTATTCGAGGGCAGAATTAGAATTTTAATCTGTCTGTTACTCATGAAGCAAAATTCTTACTATAAATGTAAAGTATTGCATGCTCCTATTAGGATGGCTGCATGAGCAGGCATTGCTGCTGTTGTTGCGGGGACCCTGCCTTGTCAACAACTGGTTTTGATGCAGTCAGGGTGTGCAAGGAAGAGATGTAAGTGGGCCAGGCAGCAACTCTACCTGAGGGCATCAGCAGAGAAGGAGCCAAGGCTGGGATGGATATAACACAGGGTCAAAAAAGCCAAGTCTGGCTGTAATCTTCTGCTGCAGGGGAGATAGAGATATCCCTAACAGGAGCAGCAGCTGGAGCTGCCAGGGCTGGGCTCTGCAGTCACTTGGAGCTGCCTGTACAATCCTGCTGGGACTGCCTTTGGAAGGGGAAGAGAGCTGAGCAAATTTGCATCACTTTCAGTATTGCCCCTCTTACTTCCTGCTCTCCTCAAATCCCTTCCCAAAGGTTCCCTGTGCAGAATACAAAAATGTCTGCTGTGGCCAGCCCTTTTGGTGCTTGTATCCTGCTGCCTCTCCTGCAGGATCTACCCAGTTCCTGGTTCAGCGGTTGGATCCTGGCTCTAGGTTGTTTGTACAACATTACTAATGTGACAGCATAGCTCTGGATCAATCCCTGCTGATTCCCATCAGCAGTGTGTGTACTGATAATGAACCAAAGTGCTGCTCTGCCCCATCATATACCATCTCAGGATCCTGTTAATTACTACTGCTCAAGGAGCTTATTTGTGCAGTAAATTATTGATGAAAGCAGCTCTGTGAAAATTTGACATTTTCGTCTGTCATTCTGCTGAATGAATAACAGTGCATGGAGCACTTGCAGCAAACACTGTGTCTCCCTGATCCAAAGGGAGGGGAAAATAGGCAAAAGCACTCTCCTTAGGTGACTGCAAAGGTACAGAAAATATTTTTCTTCTCTATAATCATATTTTATTTTACTGGGAGCTATATACATATTACAGAGTGACTGAGCACTGGAACAGATTTCCCAGAGGGGTTGTGGGTTCTCCGTCACTGCAGATATTCAAGAACCATCTGGACGCAATCCTGTGCCATGTGCTTCAGGATGGCCCTGCTTGAGCAGGGAGGCTGGACCAGATGACCCCATATGGTCCCTTCCAACCTGATCCATTCTGTGTATCTGTGAGCGTAGTGAGCTCCCAGCAGCTATCAGGAGACACTCAGCTTGAAATGAGGAGACAGCAGTGGATTAGATATTGGATGCTCCCTTCAAAGGGTTGG
This sequence comes from Picathartes gymnocephalus, assembly GCA_013390045.1. Lineage (NCBI taxonomy): Eukaryota > Metazoa > Chordata > Aves > Passeriformes > Picathartidae > Picathartes > Picathartes gymnocephalus. The sequence continues at coordinate 234,444 of WEKY01037156.1, forward strand.
ATCCTCATTATTTTGGGAGTATGTATAAATGGGATCTTGCTTGCATAAATACAGTAAATTTATTTAAGAAAATAATCTGAGAAGAAAAGAGAATTAATCTGCTGATTAATCCAGACCTGGGCCTCCTAGAAGCACTAACTCCAGGCACTGGGGCAATGTACTGCACAAGCATCACTGTGAGTGTGACTAACAGCACCATGAGTGACTTTTAACACTTGCTTTCTTCTGATACTTTGCAACTTTGGACAAAAACTTACTCTTGAAGAATTTCAGAGGCTAAATTCTGTATTTCAGGTATGGGTTTGCCAGCAAAATTATTATCTCTATTAGAGCATGGGAACAAATGCTCAGAGTGGGCCAAGGAGGGAAGGAGACAACACCTGCCAATCACTTCATGAAAGCTGCTCTCCTCCTTTACCTCACAAGTCCCAGAAGGGGCTTTTCTGGGTATCCAGAAAAAAATTGTCCCACTCTTGTACATGCAAGATCCATAATGTAACCTGTACCATGACACCTTTAAAGAACTTTTCCATACTTACGTAGACTTTTCACAAGCTGCAAACTATGCTTTTCTCAACAATGTATTTCTAAGGAGCCTGAAATTACCATAATTTGTTTTGTACTGCACAAACAGCCCTGGGCTTCTTCCTGGCTTTTCTTTTCTTTCATGCTTAAACAATAATTATGCCACTGTATCCAGATACCTAAAAGTAGCCAAACAGGTTTTCCTTTTATTTTAATAGTATTTTAATAGTATAGCGAGGCTAAAAGAAGAAGGGAATTAATCTCAGTGATCTGCTGGAGTCAGATGAGAGGATCCTTCCCAAGATCCGAAGATAATACAAAGCTGGATTTTATCAACTATTGGAATAATGAACTTATGATGGATTTAATAAAATTATTGTATTACTAGAGAGAATAGTTCAGAAGTGCAAGTTAATGTTAACACACTCAGTCATGAATGATCCTTAAGCAAACCCAAAATAACCTTTCTCAGAAATGTGTCTTCCACTCCTAGGAGTTGGAAAAAAAAGGCTATAGGTCAATGTCTGTGGAGAAGTTCAGGTGGATAATAATGAAGTGCATGACTCCACACAGCACTGTCCATGAACTACAATTTTTAAAAGCCTGAAAAGAAGGACTGCTTTTTGGGAAAGTGTAGCTCTGTTCTGTGGAGCTAATCTTGCAGACAGGAGATCTTTCAACAGCACTATGCTGTTGTAGACACTGAATTTCCCAGAATACTCTGAACTCAGAATATTAGCAATTTAAAAATATGTAATATGGAAAAGCTATATTTTAAAAATACGTTTTCTCCCCATGTCTGGAGTGGTTACTGTTTATGGTTATGGAATGCAGGAGGGTGAGGTGTTTGCCTTCAGTAAAAACTGTAAGAATGTAGGATAACTCTGCAAGCAGTATTAAACAAAATTAGGCTACATTCATATTTGCCTTGTCTTGACAGATGTGACATTTTTTATGTAAAATGAACCATAATCTGATCCATATTTGGGAAAAAGAAAGTTATTCCTAAAATTCTGATCTTGTCCAGAAATCAACATGGAAACAAAGACTGTGAAAATATATTATTTCCAGCTGAGTAAAAATCTGCTGAGAAAATAAAGCAGTCTAATTCAATTACTCTTCACATAACATGTCTGTCTCAAAGTTGTATCAAAGGCATTTTTCAGAGTCATAGGCAAGTTGAAAAACTTTTCATGGAAAAGTTCTGCATTGCAACAGGAAGAATTCTCTGTGTGTGCATGTGCATGTGGGACAGCTTTGGGGTCTTGTAATTTGTTTTTTCTCAGTTGCAGAACAAGTGTTTCAGGCAAAAACAGGAGTAAGAACTGCAGTCGCAGAAGTTCATAAATAGGATTTTAGTAAAGGCTTATGGTATATTAAAGAGAGGAAATATTACATGAGATTCAAATTTCATGTTAAAATTCTCCTGTAATATACAATTTTTCATTCTATTTTAGATGAGAGTTTGCTTGGGTTTTGTGAAAATTGAGCAATATTTTTTGAAAATTATCCTAATTTCCTAATCCCGTTCAAACTGACCCAAAGGCTGGATCCACATCACTGTCCCTGCTTCTTTCCCTGTGCAGCAATAATCACATGCTGGACCCTCTTCCAAAACCACAGGAGCATTATCATGGCACATCTAAATTCTGCTATACGCTGTGTAGACCTGAGGCAAGGGTCAGCCCCACTGCCAGAAAAGGGGGTTGTGGAATAACTGATTTGTCTGTGCCATAAGTGATGAACAGGATGCTTGTCCCAGGTGGGATTTGATGACTCTTCATTCTCCACTGTGTTTATTAGGATGCTGCTATGCTGCACTCAGCCTGATGAGGGTCACATACTATTTACCTTCCCTCTCTGCAAGGTGTCTGGGGTGTCCCCTCGGCTGCATGAGAGGACAGCCACACACAGAGACCTGACCTGGCAGCAGCACCTTTTCTGCTTATGGAGTGTGGGAGTGGCAGCTCCTCACGTGCTGTCAAGGAGAAGCCAAAATGGATCTTGAATCTCACTGTTTCACAGTATAACAAACTCCTTTTGGGAAGAGAGTGAGTGGTTCCTGCTTGGGCTACTGTATCTCCCTGGCCTTGATACCAATTCAAGTCTTATGTGGTATTCCTCCACAATATGCTCTTGGATGTCTGACGCTGTATCGTTAAATAGGCCACTTTGTCTCTCTTCATTATAGTCTTAATTTTATCACTCTACCCACACTATGTGCTTGGGTGTTTATTGGCCTTGAAGTCAGACATAAATGGTAACATATGGGTGTATCCTGCCCCTGATGTGAGTGAACGTGAAATGCAGATCATGTCTTTTGAGGGCCTGCCTCCAAAATATTTGGCACTAAGATATGTTCAGTACAAGTGGGAGGTGACACTAATTGACAATATCAGTTTCCTCATGCCTAGCCATTCCCTGCTTTACACTGGGGATGGAGGAAAATATGTTACCTCTCCCAAAGAAAGGCATTTTGCCTCCTGCTGCAGGAGTTGGAGGCCATTTGCCTGAGGAGAGCACTGGATAAGTGGGTTTACTTTCAAGTGACAAAAAGCAAGGTTGGACTCAATGCAAGAAAATGTCCCTGTTAACTACTGTGTGGTGTACCAAACAGCCTGCTCTTGCAATAGAATATTTATAACTCTGCTCTTGCAATGTAATATTTGAAATAATATTTATAATCATTTTGTTAAACGTACTCTATGACACCTTTGATAATTAACAAGGCATGTTCCAGCTAATTTTGCACATGATGTTGATGCCTTGGATTTTA
>WEKY01037159.1:0-16505 GCA_013390045.1 Picathartes gymnocephalus
TGGGGATACAAGCATCATAAAGTAACCCTAGGACAATTCCTCACATAAAATCCTGAGCTGCTGACAAAATAAGTGCTTTTGATAGAAATCAAAAATGGATTAAATCAAAACAAAAAGAATACAGAATACTATCCATTGTCTTTATAATTAGGAAATATGAGAGAACAAACTTTATATATGAGAGTTAGAGAATTAATTACAGAATAGACCTATAAATAAACTTCTGAAATGGTGTAAAAATTAATTATTCCTAAACAATAATATTTAAAAAGGGCAAGTTTGTAATTCATAAAAGCTTGCTAAATTAAGCCAAAATGTATTTATGAACGTGTCTGTGTTTTGTGGACTATTTTCAGTGACTGTGGGAAATTAAAATAGACCCATATTATTTGGAACAAAAATATAACAAAGAAAAAAAAGACAATGTGATGTAAAATAATTTCAGTTTATCTTAGGGGGGGAAATACAAGTGTTACAGATGATTAGACAAATTAGTTTAAGAGAGAACAAATAGCTTGTCATTAATTCTTTCATAAGATTCTTGTATCAAATTGTTTCTTTTGTGGTTGTCAGTTTCAAAAGATTTTCCAATTCAAATATATTTTGAAATAAATTAATCTTGATGATTTAAAAATGAAAAGTTATTATTTCTCTGTTCCAAGAAATAGTGATGGTGCAATTCAACTCCATGTTTTAGGCATTTACTGTGGGATGTTTTTTTCCTAAATATAAAGTTCTACCCTCAAGCTTCTAATACTTCTTCATAGTCCATAATGGGCTCCAGAGAACACCTCTGCCCTTTTGAAACAATTCTGGAAGCCAGGTGAAATCTACTAAGAAATCTCAAATGCCACAGTGCACCATCTGTACTCAACTTAATTGAGGCCCTGAATTGAGTGTATGTACATAAAAATAGCTAAATTCATCTAAATTACTATGCTGGCTAGTGGAGATTCAGAAATTAATTTGTCTAAACATAATTGGTAATGGAATTTGACATGTCAGATGCTATTGAAGACATCTGTGCAGGGTTGGTACTTATGACACAGAAGCACTAATTATATCCCTTTGTAACGGTAACTGAAACTACTCAAGATAGTCTAGTACATCTCAGTGCCACCAGACAGACTGGTGTCAGCAAATGAACCATGCCACAAGTCAGTAAAATCAGTGCAGACAGACAACAAACCAGGTTTGTCTGCATCAGAATAAACTGATCCCTCTCTATCTCCAGGACGTAGACTGGAGTTAGCACCCTTTGCAAAGCACCTGAGGGAGGCAAGCGGGAAGTTGTTTTTCTCTCAGATTTAGCAGCTAGAGCTTTGAATGGAGCCACTCGCTTTTGCTTTGGAAACTGAACAAGACTCACATGAGATATTATGAGAAATTAATTTGGGCTACAGTAAGTAATAGAAGATAACACTGATGAACAGTTTTATGAGTTCTTACAGTAGAAATATTAAATAATAATACATGAAACATTAGATGTTAAAGAGGTAGTGTAGAGTGAATTAAAGCAGGAACTCCAAGAATAAAAATAAGGAAATTTAGCCATCAGCTTGGGTATTTAATTCTTCCTGCATATGAGCTTGAAGGTTTTATCCTACATTTATCTTACTTATCTTACTTATGCCAGTTGTTACCTTATAATATTAAATACTGGTTGTGCAGGGTATATGCAAGTGGCTGACTTTAAACCATAATATAAAATAATTTTTCATGCAAGATTTTGTTACTGATGGAGTAATTCTCTGGTCATTTTAGGTATGTCATGTTTTATTCTTAGTTTCTTGAATATACAGAAGATGAAGGGGGTTAAGACTATATTGCAGGACAGAGGTGTTAATTGAGTAAGTGAGAAAGATAAGAATAATGAGAGAAGTATGAGTTATTCCCCATTGCACCTGGAAATATTTTTGAAACTTTCCTCCAAACTAACTCACAAATTATTACTCTACAGATCAAAAGAATAAATTAATTCATAAATACAATATTCAGAATATACTGTGGAAAGAATGAAGAAAAAAGAAGTGGGAAATCCATTGTTACCAGGTGATCAGCCAGATGGTAAGTGCTTGTCACAGTTGGACAGGAAGAAAAGATGCAACATTGCACTCTGATATGGGGGATTTTGACTCTGCATATTAGGATGTTAATTTTACAGACTTACAAACTTGGTAGTTTTGGGGGTTTTGGTTGGTTTTTTGTTTGTGTTTGTGTTTTATTTTTCTTAAATAAAAAAAAATCAGTAACTTTCTTTTTTTTTTTCTTTTTCTTTTTTTTTAATAATGAGAAAAAGTCAGAATAACATTTTCAAAAATTAAATGCTGCTTCTGAACAAGATGGACAATAACCTGTATGGATTAAATCATATGTCTGAATGTTTCAGGGAAGAATTCTCTAAAGAAATGTACTTTTATATATGTGAAGAATGTTAAAGAATAGAGACAGAATGAAACAGTCTTAACTGGCAAAACCTGAATCATATATGTAAGTTAGCAATCTTTTCTAAAATCTCATAATAGCAACTATCACCAAAATATAAGCCTGAATTGCAAGAGATAAGATCTAGTTACAGAAGGTGTAGTATATTCAGTTACCTCTAGATATTTATATCGACTTCATTACCATAAGTACTGTAAGAAAAAACGAGGAGCTATAAACCAAAAACCCAGATAATCAATGTCTGAAGCCCATTGAATTTAGGAGGCAAATATATGTCCTTGAGAGTTGAGTGCTTAGTGCAACAGTGATTAAGCAATTTAATTTGAGTTTTCTGTAATGCCCATGACAAGCTAAATAGAAAGAACTTATTTGCATTTTCTTCCGTGGTGAGCTGCAAGCATTTGTGATAAGTGATATAAATATGTCTCATCACAACTTCACACTCTGATTTCATTTTTCACCCTGAAGTGTCTTCTCATCTGTCAATTGCATTGGATCAAGGAACACTGACACAATTTTAGACAGTTCCCCTATGTATTTGCAATAAGGAAATTGTCAGCTTGACCCATGCTTATTTTCTGTCCCTATTCTTGGCACTGTAAGACCAATAAATATTTGCATTTAAAGGCAATTTTGGGAGAAAAAACCAAAAAAATAGATCATCTGAAGAAGTCACAGTTTAGTCTCTTACAGACTAAAAATCTTCACTAATAATGAAAAGCTTTTGAAAACACAGATTTCCTTAATTCTGGTAATTTTATGGAAAAGAAATTATGGTAAGAAACCAGTAATCCATTTTAGACTTAAACTTCATTAGCAGTGTTTAATCTCTGTGTAAATTTCAATAAGAAGACTGACATAAAACTACTTGAACATGGTCATGAAGCTTATGACAGTGAAAAGTTCCTGAGTGAAATATGGGCAAAGATATATTCAAAGATAAATGATGGAAATGGACCAACTCTAAGCCTTCTTTGAAAATACAGAGGCATCTTTCTAATCCTTGCTGTATATCTTCTCATACATTTGTCCAAGCCTTCATTTTACTAAATTCTGCCTACATTCCTGTTTCTATTTCTTTCCATTTTAATTCCCCTTTTTCTTACATTTTCCATTCATCTGCCAAGTACTTCTTTCATCAGAAATAACTACATATGTTACTAAACAGAAAGGATAGAGTGGAATTCTCCCTGTGAGGCTAGGAAGTAGATAAAAATCTCACAATTCTTACGAGAACAAGAACCTTGTTGACCTGCTTGCACAAGATAAAGATTAGGACAGGGAGGAGTGTATTTATGGAAATAGGCATAATCCAGTAAATCAAGTCTTTCATACAGTTTTCCTTTGAATTGCTTGACAGATCCATTTTATTTGATTTTTGGAATATTTTATTCCATTCTTTCACATAAATTTCAGAGTTTTTCTATATCATTTGGAGAGAAAGAGAAGCTGAGACTGCATCTTTGTTGCTGGTAAACAGCCTGACCAGCCTGAACTATTGAGAAATAACTGTATAGTGATTATGCAAATGAGATAAGCTCAACCAATGAGTGTGCAGAGAAACGCCTAGCTTAGGAAAAACCTATACAGGTACACATCAATAGCTGTTCAGTTACTCTGAGTTCAGATTGGCTGGAGCATGTCTATTTCTGTGTGGTATTCTTACATTGGTGAAAAGCTGAGGCATACAAGACTGATTCTCAAAATATTTGGAAAATTATCTTGATTGCCTAAAGAATTTGGCTCTTTAAATGCACATGAGATATATTTAGCCACAAAATTTAACCTTTTTCATGGACTAGAGTAATGCCTTTTCATTTATTACTGCTTACAGCTGCAGTTCAGTTGAGGAGGTGCACAATTAATAGCATAAAATGCATTTGGAAAAACTACGCCAATTCAAGAGGAAATTATTGTCCATGACTATACTAAACGGTTTACAAATTTGTTATTTAAATTATTTGAATATTCTGTAAGATTAAATTTTCACCTAAGGACTTCTGCAGGATATGAGTTATACTTCATTTTAATATCTTACAGTATTCATTTTATATACTGACTGGTTTGAAGCAAAATTGAGATTATCCAAAGAACTCGTATACCAAATACTCTGAAATCCAGTATCTTCATAAAGAATCTTTGTAATATTTCTGAAGTACCAGCAGTTCCCAAATCCCCAACACACTGAAACTAAAGCCCTGCAGCAGTAAACTTGCCTGGTTCTAGACCAGCACTCCCATGCCATGTTACCCTCAATCACACTGTTGCAGGCATAGGACATTCAGTTTTGGATTCCAGGTCTTCAGAAAACAAAATGACATGCAATGACTTTGCCAGCCATGAACTTTGTGCTGATTTGTTAAAATGCTAAATATTTAATCATACAATAATTTTATACTTTGGCTAAATCATCTGCTTTGGGGCAAGAAGAAATTTCTGCAATTGTATCAATGGCCTTAGGAATATCTTAACATCTCATTTTATCCTATAATTAATCACTATTTTTGTACTACCAATTACTTTGGCGAGACTAAGGATCCATTTCCTGTGGCTATATGCAAAGGAGCTGTATGAGGGTCTTGCTAAGGAGGGGCTATTTCAGAGGAAAGTTAAAATTATCAGTAAAAGTATAACCCAAAAAACCCAAGGAGCCTTTAAAAAAACATATTAACTTTCTGAAAAGTTCTGGGTTCATTGCTAGATTCTATTAATAAATTTGTACATTATAACATTCATTAAGTTGAAATTATCTACATTTCTTTATAGATATTTGGGTTTTTTAAACAAACAGAAGGCTGCATTTATCCCTTAATTATATGTTGCAACACAAAGTCTAACATCTCTAACAGTGGTAAGTAAGAAGGGGTCTGCTAAAATTAAACTCATAAACTCTCCAGTCCCTTCTTTAATATTAACCAAGATTTGGAAAAATAGATTTAAAAAACGAGAAGAAATACTTCTCTAATATTCTAAATACACCAAGAACTAAAGATTAATGTAGCTGCCTGAGGAATAATTGGTGCGGATTATATCAACAAAGAATTAGAGGATAAAGCCGTAATGAATGTTACTTCACATGAGATCAACAATAGTGTTTTTCAAAGGCCTAAAAGTCCTATTGTCTTTTTTACTAATTAGGATGTTTCTGACTGATCACGACAGCTCTATAGCTGTGCATTTTGACTTCTTAAGCATTTAAGAGTGTATACCTTTTGATTTAATAATGTTCAGCAATATAAAATAGCATTTCTTAAGAATTTTGTACATGTTAGAGGTGGAAGACATGACGGGATTCCTGGAACCTGGGATGGATCTCCATCCTGGCCCACTGCAGCAGGGTCTGTGCAGATTCTCAGCACCAGGGTAGTCCATCCATCCTAGCTGGATCAAAGGGAGTTAGTTCCCTGTCCCCACGTCCAGCCACCCTGTAGGCTGGAGATGTTTTCCCACAGGCATACGCATGGTACAAGCAATGCTGAACACACATCCCAGCACGGAGAGCAGTGCCTATCTTGGCACCCACAAGAACACAAACAGTGCAGCTTTGTCCTTTTCACCCTCACTGAATGACCAGGATGGAAGTTCCATAGTGGAGTATATGCATCTCCCTGGAAAAAACACAGTCTCTGCAGTAGCTGATTTAAAGCCTTCAGTTTACCCAGTGTTTCATGGCCAGACCCTTATCTCCTCCTTCAGACCTATAGTTCACCCTTCCAACAGCTGGCACTCAGACATCTTATGGCTTCAATTTAATGTAAGGTGACCTTCCCTAACACTACACATGAAGTCTTAGGATCTAGAGTTCAGAAAGATAGCTAGAAATTCATATGGATATAGGATAAAGTACAGTGGTCAAGCAGGACTCAGTCAGACAGGCATATCAACTAGCACTTGCTCAACTATGACCAGTACTTATGTATGCCTTTTACCCTTTTTTCTTCTGTATTTATTAATATTAATTCATCTTCACCCCTCCATTTCCCCCACTTCGTTCTTTCCCCTAAAAATGTCATAATAGGACCCACACAGCCCCACAGTGCTGTTCCAAATTTCCGTTCCTTCTTCACCCCATGGTTACTTTTCCATCCCTTTAGTTCATATAATTTTTTTTTGTTGAATCATCCTGATGGTTCTCCTGCAATAATCGTGGGACCAGACAAGGGGATGTGCTTTGTGACAGCTGTGTGTGTTCCAAAAGTAGTATGCCTTTAATTACCTGCTTAAAGCTGACCCTGGTAAATCTCACAAGCAAATTGCAATAAATTGATGTAGTTTACTAACTTCTGTGAGTTGCCAGCAATAAAACAGAAGTCCCCCATATATAGTCTTCTCCCTATGGCATGGGATTTGTTTTGGAGTCTGGTAGAAGGAAAATATTTTCTTGAATAAAAAATAGCAAGTGACTGAGAAAACTGAAGCTGTTGGACAGACAATCTATAGCTGCATGAAGTCCCCAACCAGTCTCCTTGAAAACAACCTGCATAATGTGATATTTGATGGAAATAAATAGAGAAAAAAGTGCTTTTTTGAGTCAAAGGAAGATGGAAATTGTACCCTATTTTAATGTTACTATTTCATGGAGACAAGAAATACAAAACTGAAAATACAGTTATTGTAATAGTTTAAGCAGAAACCGTATTAGAATGACTGAAGGAATTGTGAGGAAACATGGATATCTAAACTGTGACAAAAAAAAAAAATCACGCAGGAAGGGTTTTTTACCTTGAGGGCCTGGAAGCTGCAATTAGGGAACCAAGCTAATTAAGTTCTGGAGTAGCCATATAGGGTATATTATTGACTTGCTCTTGGTAGAGATTTCAAGTCAAATTGAATGATGTACATAACAAGGTGCTCCTTGCTTTCATTTGGAACAGTATTTCAACTCATTTATGTGTATTTATAGAAATAATGGTTCTTCCTTGCAGCACAATCTCTTGATTCTTAGGTACTCCAAACTGCATTTTTGACAAAATTACCTTTCAAAATAGAGCAAATTGGTCCTTCTTAGAAAATTTCCTGTTAATGATTTGAGCTATTTAACTGAAATAAACAGGAAATACTCTTTCAGGTTATTTAACTAAAGAGGTAGGGGGGGTGTGGGGGTGTGATTAGGTTTTACCTTTTTCTGAAAGGACAAATGGCCACAGCTGCAAATGATTCAGGATGAGTCAGCACTGCCTTGCTGCCTGATGGCTTTCTCTAAAAGTTCAAGGATTACAAAATACAGAGCCAGGAAGTATCGGGAATATATTGGGTAGAGACGGGACCACTCCGGCAAGGTTTAAACCTTGATTTCTTGTTGTAGTCTCATGAAGGAGTGAGAATGTCTTTGCAGAGTAAAATCACTTTGCAGAGTGATCACAACACCACAGGTCACAAGGTCTTTTAAAGGTTAATTGGCCAATAAACGGCTGCCCTGCAGATTGTTTTGACTTTTACACCAATAGTTAATTAAAATGGTGTTACGTGTCTTTCCGCAATGCGGGCTTTTTTATCTAATCATATAACAACATACAATTGTATACTATTATATTTTAAATTCAGAGTCTACAGGCATAAGGCTTTGAGAACTTTCTGTGCCTGGCATTCGAACAAGGAAGGAGTCGTTCCTCAGTAAGGTCAGTGAAGTTTCTGCAAGACAGCATGTCTCTGGCATGTGGCTCTGCTTCACATCTTGAATAGTAAATGGAGGTTTAGTTTACATAGGTTGTATAACGTATGTCATCTAATCAATTCTGTCAGTGCAGGTCTACAAGATTTGGTGACCCTCCAACTTCTTTTGTTTTCTATTTATTTAGCATTCTGGAGACTAATCAACTATCTCTAATATATAATTATTCTGACTAAAAGCTGTTGTAGTCTCTTTAGCTGTCATTTCTGTGAAATGTCTGTCTTCGAAGAAATGACAAAAGCCTGTTATTATCCAATCCAGATGAAATATTGTCAGTAGAGATACAAACAACTACTACAGCTAATAATATTTTTTCACATTTAAGTATTTTTTAAAATAAATCTGCTTTAAAATGGCAATATTTGGGACTACATTCATGAGGTCAGAATTATTAACTAAGAGCAGCTGTAATACCCCAAAGTCTTCCTCTTAAATGCCTGCTTTTACCATGGAATTAAAGATGAAAAAAGAAATTATTTTCAGTGAAAAATTATATTTGACTAAATATTCAGATATTTCTTGCCTTTCTTGCAAGGAAGAACACATGTATGCTGCCTTACAGTAAGGTTAGTGTAGAAGTTGTTGGGGATCCACAGCACAGAGTCACTGACATCAGTACCAGGGATCACCCAAACAAGAGCCATGAAATTATTCCTGCTGAGTAGCTAGCATCTGCTTGGTCAGCCTTTGGGTAGGTGGTGATGAATAATCACATCTGACTTAGAAACCCTTACACCCTCACTTTGTTGTGATACAAGGGATCACTGGAAGCTCAGGGTGTGCTACAGAACACATGGGGTTGCAAGATGGCTCTTTAGGCTGCCTGCAGCCTCCTACAGGATTCTGGGTTGTGGGTACCAGCTTGTGGTGGTCACTTTGGAGATGCTGGGACCAGGACCGCATGAGGGTCGAGATCTGGCTCAAGAAGGCCAGAGCTAATTATCCAGGAGCATCAGATGCAGGGATACAAGGAAAGGTCAACAAGCAGCCAAGGTTGGCCACAGCATGGGTGGGGTAATGCCCTCAGCTGCCCGAACACTGTCCTGTGATAGGTGAACCAGGTGAGCAGGCTGGGGCTTTATTGACAGTCTGGTGATCTTCAAATGCAGAATGGCAATTCAGGTCTGAAGTGAGGCCAGGAATCCAGTCAGTCCGTTGGTGCTCCTGGGACCTCGACACCAAGAAGTAATTGAAACAGAGTTTTAGCCACTTCAATCCTTTTTGGTCTTGCTTTTGCTCTTCAGAGTAGCATATTGATTAAAGCAAAGTTCTCTTTTGTGTCTATGGTACTTGAACACTACTTTATAGATTTTTATTTTTGTCTCCAACACAGGGATGTATTTTCTTGCTGAGTTGCAGAAATGTAACAGCATGATGCACAAAATATCACAGCAAAGTACAAAACATAAATACCTGGCTGTTGTTGATTTCTGTGAGATTTTTATGTTGCTCTGGAAGGGTGCATTATCAGAAGGTAGAAAGTTGCAGTCACAGCTGCTTTTCCATGGATTAATAACAGAATAACAGCAGCCTGAAGGGCTGTAGACAGACAGACTGTTTAATTTCAATTTATTATGAATTGGAAATAATTCCACATTTGCCTTTAGCTCTTCTGCTAAGATTGTTCAAAATTTCTGGTTGTTGTGTCATCTAGTGTAATCACTTTATTATCTTCCACTGACCTGTAATAAATTTTCATGGCCAGCTTTTTAAATCCTGGCTTTTAACTTTTCACACTGGACTAGATTCTCACAGGCTTACTGCTATGTTTTACCTTTGCTTGTTCTGTTGTAGTAAAATGGTAGTTGTAAAAAGAAAAAGAAGCATAATCTCAAGAAAATTTAGAGTTTTTAAAATTTACATTTTAAATCTTTTGCATTGCAGTAACATAGTCAATATTTCTCTTGTGCTGGACATTTACTACTATAAATAATTGCTTGCAATAATTGCATGTAAACAAGATTAATTGTTTAGGTGTCTATAAAAGATTTTACTGATATCCAACCTTGTTTGAATGCATAATCTTATGATGGTGACGTTGTGGCTAATTTCTCTCAGAATGATCTATCTCACCTAAAAGAGAGAAAACCTAAAGCAATTGAAGTTGTCTGGTTATAGTGTAGGTGATCACAATACTATTTCCTATTAGTACCTGTACTTCAAATGTAGGGAAATGACATGCATGGATCACTTCCAGGTAGAAGATGTCTTTTTTCTGATGAAAAGAAAACAGAAAGTGGAAGACGCTTCATGTTAATTGATTATAAAACAGAACTAAATGGTGGGAAGTACTAGAATGGCTTCTAGTTTTGCAGAATGCATGCTTTGTCTACTGTCTTTTGATTTAAAAATCTTCACCACTGCTCTTCTGTGCCGGGAGAAAGTCACCTAAGAAAGGATTCCATGGAAATGAGCAAGCTGATGAAGTAAACTCAATCTATATCATACTGGATAAGGTAAATTTGTGAATTTCTCAATTTAGTGAAGACCTAGCCAATATAGTAATGAGTCTTGCACACTATTTCTTATCTCTTGAAGTAAATATCTACGCAGCTGGATAGCAATCTAGATTTTACTGACAGTTAAAGGCAAGTCACTTCCTGAATATACTTATTACTGCTATTTGAGAAACCCTAAACAGGACCTCCTTTGGTCGTGTATTTCCCATTCCTAGCTTAGAGTGTTCGCCTGAGAGAGTCTACTAACAAGGATAGCCAAGGACTGCACTGTGTTCCAGAGACATCCATTCTCTTCCCAGTAAAGGGAGTGTAACATGTCAGCTCAGATAAAGACAACCGTGTTTGGGCAGAAATATTCCACACGTTACATCTAGAGTACCTGTCATGTAGCAAAGAAAGCAAGGGTCAGGTGATGTTCTGGGATATGAAAGACTGATTTGAACTCCTACATTTTTTGCCTGAGTAACTACAAGTCTTTACGTGTCCCAGATGCTCTCTGGGTTGAAAGATATTAAGAATTTGGACTTTCTCAATATTTATTATTCAAATTCTTCCAAGTTCTTTATGATATTAAAATGTAGACAAGCAAATGAAGAGAAGGACACCATAACCTGTTGGAAATCCGCTGGAATAGACTCAGTGTGTACCTAAACTAGTAAATTAATCAGACTTGTGACCTTCTGTCACCAAAACTGTGAACATTTACAGAACAGTCCAAATCCATGTTAAATTCTCTTCTGTAACTAGGTAACCATATCCAAAATATGTATTGGGAAATATGTTCTGTTGCAAATTCCAAGGTGTGTCAGAACATTATTTGGGTGTGTTGATTGGTCTAGGACAAAACCAGACCAGGATTCTTCTGATTTAATAGCTATGGGTGACCAGATTTAATCATCTAGGAAGCTAGTTACATTTCCTTACATCAGTTTAATTTACTAATAATGACAGAGTCTTATGTTACATTCTGTATCTCAGGGGCACATAAAGTGTGTTTTCTTAAGTATATGTTATACAAACTAGAATATGGCACATTCCACAAGTATCCACATTTTATGCCTAATTTTTATCTACCTAATTTTAATTTAATTCACTTCTATCCTTGTTTCAGAGAAATTATCTACTAAGATCATTATATTGGGCTTTGAACTTTTGAACTTCAGAAAGAAACCAGCACAAACCAGAAAGTAATACTGCACAGGGGAAGAGGCTTTCTCAGGAAAGAATCTGCTCTGGGATCGTGCTCAAACAAAACCAGTGAAACCTAAGTGGCAAAATGGGTAAGCACATTAAGGAAGGTCTTGGTCTGGATGCCACATAACATCATGCTTCTCAAAGGAAAAGGGGGCAGTAATGTGACAGTGGTGGTTTAGAGAGTGGGAGCTCCCTGTGGAGCAGCCTTGGGGCATGGAAGCCGGTCACAGCCACCTACAAGGTCCTGTGAGCTGCAGCTGAAGCTAGGTCTGAACAACTGCTAGACCAGTAGTGCCAGTGCTGTGCTTGTTGGTGCACACTCCTTGCTGTGTTTTCAGCTCAAGTGCAGGTTAGAACCATCTTCCACCAGGAAGCTATATGTAACTTACACTATCCCTACTCAAACTTTTTTCCTAAGGGAGGTTTTTAGCACAGTAGCTTCTCTATTTCACACACTAGTGGTCTTGGTTGTTCACAGTAAAAAAATGTAGTGCTGTCTTTCCTTATTAGAACACTATTTTTTTCTATGCAGTTATGAAACACCAAACTGTTTTGTAAGCAACAACAGGCAAGAACAAGCCATTGGTGTAGATGTGTAAAGGTGTGTTAGCATCTCAAAGTTATTCCACTGAGAACTTGATAAAGACTCTCGTGTGAAGACTCATGCTGAAAATTATTAGATGATATAATCACTGATTTGAGAATGAAAGAAAAGGACAAGATAGAACACATCAAATCTGATTGTTTGCAGAGGGCAGACAGAACAAATGACAGAAGTGAAGAATTATCAAAAATACTTTTTTTGTCATGCACTGTATTAATTTGAAATTTGGAATGGTGAGCCTACCTTACTGATACTCTGCTTTTTATTCCAGGCAACTCATCTTCAGCAATGAGAAGAATCTTTCTAAATAGAAGGAACTTCTAAAGAGAGTAACTTCTGCATTGCATTATGCTTGATTACACAACTTTTTGTGTATTTTGTCATGTGTTTATAACAATGATAGTTTTTCCTGTTATCATCATAACACTGGGCTTTAATCGCATAGCATGGACTCCCATGGTGAATTAAATATAGAGTGAATATTCAGACCAGTCACCTGCAATTGGATGAAGTTCAAGGATTTGGATTAGTGAGAACACACTGTGCAGGCATGGGTCACATGCTGTGAAGAATTCTTACCCTCTAAAAGGCTGAAACACTAATTTCTGGATATAATTACTTGCACTCATAATATTAGTGGTACCATTAAATATTTTTAAGTTGCAAAACTGTTCAGAAAATGTTTGAATTTGGGGAAAAAAATAGGGGAAAGAACAGCTGAAGGATATAAAATGAAAATTCTTGTAAGGGCTAACCCATTTGAATAAATCACTAGAGATGAAAAGTATATGAGTGTATCAAATGTGCAGCCAAATATGTTAGCAGTGGAACAACCCAAATGTGTTAGTAGTATAACAGTGAGAACAACTTATTCATATTGGAATAAAGTATACAATTAGTATTTTTAAAGTATTATTATATCTAATTGTTATAAGGAAATATACCAAGGATAACTAGATATATCCCTACTGATGTAGGGATAACTTCACATTCTTTGCATTAGTTCCGAATTGTTGTATAATATCTTCTTGCAGCATCGGCAAACACAGCAGCAAGCCATACAAACTACAGTAAAATTATAGCTTCAACTGCCTGACAGTTCTCATAACTTCCTTGCTTTTATCATTATTTTCATTTTAAATGGCTTGATCAGGAGAAAGTAAGCTCTAAGCAGATGGTTGTCAGAAATGTGCTTACCACTATAATGCTACTGAGAGTTCGAGACTGAGTATTTGCAGTTTGATACAATATAAAGTATTCCTGCATTAAAGTGCAAAAGAAATCAAAGTTGGAGAATATTTTATAAGTTGTAATTCACTCTTTACAGTTTATATTTCAGAAATATTAAGAACAGAAAAACAAAAGCTAAGGACTATGCCAAAACCTGGAACTAAAAAAGACACTGAGATGAAATAGACACTGAAGTTTCAGACCACATATGTGAACTTTCCAATTAACTTTCTAAACAACCTGAAACAATTGATTCTGCTGAATCAAAAGCAGTAAGATTAATTAGATTAAAAATAACAGGATATTAAGCCAAACACCCAGCAAATTGACGTTTTATTTCTAAGTACTTTCTGCCAACAAACTGCAGTCTTTTCTTGTGACATTTCCAATGTTATTGTTATTCAGGGATTCAATTAGCAAACAAACAAATCTGAATTTATGTGGATAATTAGCATATTTTGAATTCAGATTTAGTAGCCATTCATACTTGTGGAACCTCAGGGATTAGAAGAAAAAACATAAAGAAAAGAATAAGAAGCTATCATTATTATTTCAAAACTATGTAAGTCCAAATATATTAAAATAAGATGAACAAGTATATTCTAAAGACCTCATAATAAGTCCCCAATAGATCAGAAGATGCATGCTTCTATTCTTATATCTTAAAAAATGCAAAGGATTGCTGAGGGAATGGTGAATGTATAATAGATGGGTATTTGTGCATGCCATACAGTAAACGCACATCTGAAGTTGACCTGCTACCTAAAAATTCCCTCTCTAAATTTTCCTTATTTGGTGGATATAGCCACAAGTACTGGTCATATATAGAAGACGTTTTTTACCCATTATAATTCTTTCAGAGTGGCTCAATGCTTCTCAGTATTTAGGACTAAGTTGGATTTTACAGATGGGAAAAATGATTGGAATGATGGGAATGATCATGATGCAAAGGTAAGGATCAGTTTTTGAGTAGGAAAAATGTCTTTGAAAGAATACTGGCATTTCAAGATTCTTCAAACACATGGTTTTGGATATATATGGTAATGAGGGATATCAGTAATTATGAGAATTTCTTTTCCTTGCCAGCCCTTCTGCAGAGATTCCTTTTTCTCTTCATCCTCCTCTCTATTCTCCTTTGCAGGTTTTTTTCAATGCCAGAAACAACCCCTGTTTATTTTTCTGAGTACCATGAAGGAGGGATTCAGGCTGCTTCTAGTTCTACTGCACAAAAAGAAAAAGAAAACCAAGAAAGAGTGGCTAAGAGGTTTCAGGGTTTTCTGCTTTGCTTTCCTCTGTGTTGAAGGTGACATGGTTAAGGACAAATGGAGAATATACACAAACATAAAATCCTTTCCTCCTCCTTCAGCAGAAAGAGCTGTGTACAAATAGAATGTGAGGAAAGCAGAGGGTTCAGTGAAAGCTGACCCAATCTTCTCAGCCAAAGGTGAAATAGGTAGGTGATTGTGTTAAAAAAATCAATACTTTGGCCCTGGTTTTAGTCAGACATAGTTATCTTTCACATATCATAACTCCCTACTTGGTAGCCCTTGTCTTTCTCTCATGTTCCCATTTATTTCCACAGCAAAGTCAATGGTATTTGCTTATTTCTAAAAGTAGGCTCTACCTAGAAAATAGCTGTTTTAAAAGCCTCAGCTAACATATTTTTTAACTCTTCTTGGTACCCCTTGGTTGTTCCTTCTGGTGACAGGTTCCTTGAATAATATTCAATTTTTAGCTTTAGGATATGACTGGTGCTTTTCTAGACTAAATTTTTATCAGTAGCATAGGCAGAAGGAAGTTTCTTGGATTTGGTTTTGTTGCTCTCTGTGTGGAAAAAAATAGCGTACTCAAGGACTTAAGCTTGAAAGTCTCAAAAATATGGAATGGTTGTGGTTTGGGGTTGGAGATCCATAAAATAATACTTCAGAATGGAAGAATACCTGGTGCCTCATCTATGTCTGTTCAATATTTGTACATTGTAATTTCCTCCTCTTGCAGATACTCAAAGACTCTAGGTGTGTGCTCATCGTTGAAAGTTCCATTTCAGTGTTTGCAGTTAATTCTGGCCATTAATTACCTCATGACTAGATAATCTGTCCCAAGTTCCTAATGCACATTCTTCAATTTTCCAGATATAATAAAAGATCTAACTTTTTAACACTCCAGAGTGCTTCTGTAACACCTTTCTTATTTTGTAGCTTGTAAGTCTCATGGAATAGAATCTTTCTCTCTTACTTTTTTTAAAGATGTATTTCCAAGCTTGTTGGCAATTTTTATGAATGTCACTAACAATTATTAAACATATTTTTAATATTAAAGGTCAGTTTCTTACCAGTTTTGCACTATTTGATAATCATTTATACCTATATAGCATGAGTATAAGCTACTAACATCAATTGGAATCATTTTATAACCCCTTAAAACAGGGATAATTGGCAGTAAATAGTGCAAGGTAGTGGAAATTTAGGTGATAGACATGCAATTATATTAAAAGAATCAATAAAAGCTCTTCCAAATTACAACCATGGCATAAACAAAATAGAACAAAATCAATAAACTTAAAAATACCCTTCATTGTCCTTTAAAGTGCTAAGTAAAAAGAAAATATCCTACATCATAACTATAATACCAGAAAAACCTGAGCTGTGTTATTTGACATGATAGTGATTTCCAGAAGCATGTGTGCCATATTGCAACTCTTTTTAGTCGAAATTGAGGTTGGAGGTCCCACTAGATTTCAATTGTTGCTGTCTGTTTAAAAAAAAAAGTCAAATTCCTAGATGTTTGGACCTATAAGCTAAGCTTAGTGACCACAAAATAGTGGCTATTTACCCAAACTAAAAATAAGATGGGTAATTGCAGAAGGATAAAAAATGGGGAAGGATAAGGGTGCGGGGGGTGG
>WEKY01037160.1:0-11066 GCA_013390045.1 Picathartes gymnocephalus
TCCCTATGGGTTGGGTCTGGTCAACACATGGGCCCCTCTGTTCCCCTCAGAAGGGAGTGACCCACGACAACTTTTCTTTTTAATGTTAGAGGTAGTAATCCATCTGACCAATGAAGTATAACTGGGAGGATCACTGGGCAGATCATCTTCCTCTACATAATCTGGCTGACCCTCTAGATCCAGGGCCTCATACCTATTCTGAAGTGGTACCTGGGTAGGTGATGGGGGTCGGGAGGAATTTCCATTACCTCCCCGAGTAGGGACCCATTTCCACTTCCCTTCATCCTCCAGGAGCCCTCCTATTGCCTGAGAGTGGGAAGCATGAGAGTCCTCTGACTCCTGGTGGGCCTCCCTCAAGGATGGAAGGGCAGAACTCCACCAATCTGTTCCCCTTTCACTTTACTCCTTAGTCTCTCAACTTCCTCCCTAAGCTCGGCCACGAGCAAAAGATCACTCACTTGTTCACACCGCAGGCAGGCTTCTTCTGCAACTCCCCCTGGTGCCACTGATAAGCTCAAACATTCCGCACAGGAATGGGTCTGGACAGACGCATCCTTCTTGGAGGGTTCTACCTGGCTATGTACACTTTTACTAAGTGAAGTTTTGGATCGTGTAAAAACCATTACTAAAAAACCAAAAAAAACCAATCAACAGAACAGCAAACTCAAAAAACCTTCAACCCTGCCTGATTATCCTGCCTCTCTTAAACCACCCCTGCCTCAGGCCGGAGAGAAACCCTGCCCTGTGCTTGCGTGGCCAATGAGCCTTGAAAAGCAGCAGGCAGCATCAGAGCTATTCTCCGAAACTCATAGCTGCAGAATTCTTCCACCTCCCTTACAGCATCATCCGCATGCAAAAAACAATGAAGGGCCCACACAAAAGAGAAGAGTGGGGAACTCTCCCACACCCATGCAGTGCCTGTGGAATTATGATTCCAGTTGAAGCTTTTCTCTTTGAGTGGCTGATTAAGTCAGAATTGACATCTCTCTGTTCTCCAGAAAACTCCTAACACACTTTTGAGCTCTGTAACAGCAGGTGGCACTTATCTGAAGCATTACAAGCCAGCAAGAGAGTGTGGCAAAGGCAGGTGTCACAGGCACAACAGCCAATGCTTTCTTGCACCACATCACAGAATCACAGAATATGTTGAGTTGGAAGGGACCCATCCAGATCACTGAAGTACAACTCCTGTCCCTGCAGAGGATATCCCCAAGAGCCACCCCATGTGCCTGAGAGTATTGTCCAAACACTTCCTGAACTCTGTCAGACTTTGTGTTGTGACCACTTCCCTGGGTAGCCTATTCCAACCACCCTTAGGGTGAAGAACCTTTTCTTGATATCCAACCTAAACCTTCCCTAAATCACCTTCAGACCTTCTCCTCAAGTCCTGTCACTGGTCACAAGAGTGAAGAGATCAGTGTCTGCCCTTCCTCTTCCCCTCACAAAGAAGTTGTAGCTGCAATGAGGTCTCCCCTCAGTCTCCTCCAGGCTGACCAGACCAAGTGACCTCAGCCACTCCTCGTATGGCTTCCCCTCACGGCCCTTCACCACCTCTACTGGCCTCCTTTGGACACTCTCTAACAGCTCAATGTCTTTCTTACACTGTGGCACCCAGGACTGCCCCCAGCACTCGAGGTGAGGCCGCCCCAGTGCAGAGCAGAGCAGGGACAATCCCCTCCCTTGCCTGGCTGGTGATGCTGTGCCTGATGCTCCCCAGGTCATGGGTGGCCCTCCTGGCTGCCAGGGCACTGCTGGCTCGTGTTCAAATGGCCACTGACCAGAACCCCCAGGTCATTTTCCATGGAGCTGCTCTCCAGTCTCTTGTTCCCCAGTCTAAACACATCCAGGGTTGCGCCATCCCAGGTGCAGAATCCAGCACTTCCCACTGTTAAACTTCACACTGTTGGTGGTTGCCCAGCCCTCTAATTTATCAGTTTCTCCACAGGGCCTCTCTGTCCTCAAGGGAATCAACAGTTCCTGCCAATTTAGTGTCATTGGCAAAGTTGCTTTCAGTCCTGCATCCAAGTTGTTAATGAAGATGTTGAAGAGCCCAAAGTCAAGGATGGAGCCCTGTGGAAGCCTACTAGGGACAGGTCTCCAATTTGATGCCACCCCATTGTGAGTATGGTGTCCTATACACCATAAATTTTAAAATTCATCATTTAGAGCAGCAGTAGCAGGTTGAGTTTTGGTTTTCAGTCTGGCTTGGATTGATGCTGACTAAGTGGGAAGACTACCCATGCTTTCCCTGCCAGGGAAATGAGATTCTGTGCCAATTCATTCACCTGCTGGGCTTGGCAAATATACAATTTCTGGAAACCACTGCCATCACTCTGAAACAATTCCATCAGTGCAAGTACAGAAGTATTGTTTGGTTCAGACTTGGAGCATGGGTTTGGAGCCACTCTCCTTACTGCCACCATTCACTGCACTCCAGTTCGCATTGCAAAGTCATCTTGGAGCATGCAGACAAGATTCCTCCAGCTGTATATGAAATCATTCCAGGATCAGGATGCGGTATGCTCCATCTGCTAATGGAACCAGCTGAGTTAAATTAAAACATCCAAAATGCCTGTGGATATAAAAAGTCCTGAGATCACCTCTTTCATTCTACAGATATACTTTTCTTGAACTATAGATGTTACAGCTAGCAGAGAGGTGAGTCACTGCACACAGACATCTCCCTCTGTTTGACCTGCAGCCTTACCTGTCACCATATAGATTATTTTCTTTACCTCCTCTCCTCCAAGTACTGCGTTCTTATACTGCTTTTAGGTGTTCCTCAATCTCAGATCATTTGATTCAGCAACACTGCTCTCCTCTGTGACCAGTCTCATTCTTCACACCTCTCCATCTTCACACCTCCCAGCAATGAAGTTCAGCTTCTCCTCCCACTTCGTAGTAGTTTAATTACTGTATACTTCATTCCTGCCAGTCTTTTCACGTATCTCCGCCAGTATGAGTTCTGATCATCTTCCAGCTTTGTCCCACTGTACCAGCCTTCTCTTCAACCCTTCCAGCCAGGGAGCACCCTTGGCAGTGCCTCCACATCCCAGAAGACCTCCCTGCTACAGGCTCACTCTCCTTCTACCACTGCTGCTTTCCATGCCAGCTTGTTTCTTCAGCACAGCAGATATCCACACCAACAAACTGATCTTTTCTATGCCTTTGAGTCAGCTCTGGGCATCTGTGCCTCACTGACTTTTTGAGCCAATGCCTTATCTGTCTGTTTAGCCAGCGCTAATGGATTTTCCGCCTGCAGATTCATCTAATGGCTTTTCTTGAACCACATCCCCAACATCCTGTGTCAATGCGTTCCACTGTTTATCTGTATCCTGTAGTTCCTGGGCAGTGATAAACAGAGGAACAATCACTCCCTATCTGAACTCTCCATCCCATCGTACTACCATATGTCAAAAGCCATGTGTCATATCTCTTTTCAGACATACCTTTTCCAAGCTAAACAGTTGTCCTTCTCTGCATTCCTTTCTGCACTACCAGGTCCTCAACGAGCTGCAGAAAGTTGGTTTTGCATGAGGCACTGAAGACCCAGTTTCACTACAGATGCATCCAGACAGCGTATTTTTTTTAATCAGTGCAGTAGGAAAGAGGAAAAAATAAAATTAAAAAAAGAGAAAGGTAACACAGCCCTTAAAGTCTAGCCATGAATTAAAGCACAATTCTGAATTCCTGACATAATGCAGGCCAGGCAGCTTGGGATGCTATTGCCATGCCTTAGGCAGCAAAAACAAAGACTGTCTATGTGAAGAAGAGTGAGAAGTAAAGCACTGGGTAGGACACACTGGGCCTCACTGCAGCTATGTAACATACTGTTTTCTGTGGATATCTTATATGCGTTCATGAAATTACATTTGTATCTATGGCTTTCCAGGACCAGAGAGCCTTCAGGCTCCAGGAAACTTCTGAAGACTGGTCAGAGCCAGAGGAGAGTTAGTACTGTGCTCCTAGCTCAGCCAGAGATGACAGCAGTGGGAAGAGTCCCACAGAGGGCTCCCTGAGCAGGCTCAAGGACTGCGAGTGCTACCACTGCCCTGCATGACACCATCACATCAGGGAACTCCAGGCATAGGAACGACAGCAGGTAATGACACAGGCAGACATGGATGTAAAGAAAGGGTTTGTTTAGAAACAGCTCAAAATAAAAATCTGGATTTCCTGGGGAAGTCTTGCTTTTCTGCAGGAGTTGAAGACACTTGCAGATTTCCAGACTAATAAACTAAAACCAGTGTGTGGTCATCTGCCTGTGCTGGCAGTGGCCAGTGGCACCAGTGGGAGCAGAACCCCACAACGTGATGCCTGAAGTGGCTACCTGCAAACAGAGGCTAGACAGGGGTAAGGGAATAAAGGTGGATATTTACTTGAAAGCTTTCAAAGGTACACCCTGGGGAGCACACCCTGGGCTACCAGACCCCAAGATGGACCCCAAGATGGACAACAAGTCACGAATTCCTCACACAGCTATAGGTTTTGGTCCATTAGCATATCAGCATAAATTTGCCAATTAAAACTTTAGCTACTGATGTAATTCTCCCCAGCTTGCCCCGCTTTCTCAAGATGTTAGCTTACACATTCTGGGCCCAGGACAGTCTAAGCATCCCTGAAGAGCAAGCCTAGAGAGGCTTGTTATATCTATCATAGCCTGAGAGAGCAGCAGCTAACAGGTTCCAAGGCACTTCAGAGTCACACACCAAGCACTACAGGATTGGAAAAATATGAAAGTTAAAATCCACGGCATCAACAACAAAAGGTATGAAACACTTCTAGTGCCGTGTATGGTGTCTGTGACTTTAATCTTCCAAACTCACACCACTAAGCTTGACTGCAAGACAGGCAGAAATTTGAGTACAAATGGTGCTATTTTTTTTTTTATATATATATGTAGGATAAGCTGTCATGAAGTCACAGAGAAGTTCATGTTGCAAGTCATGTCAGGGAAGGAAGTATAGGTAAGACATTGTAAAATTCTTCTGAAATACACAGAACCATACATAAAATGATGACTAGTTTCTCAAAATTGAAAGAAA
The DNA here is from genome assembly GCA_013390045.1 of Picathartes gymnocephalus. Lineage (NCBI taxonomy): Eukaryota > Metazoa > Chordata > Aves > Passeriformes > Picathartidae > Picathartes > Picathartes gymnocephalus. The sequence goes on from WEKY01037160.1 coordinate 5,046, forward strand.
GAGAAGATAGAGAAATTGTCACTTCAGTTCCCTCTTTACACATTAAGCATTTTCTCAATCAGGCTTAAGAAGCCCTGTTCTACTAACAGCCCACAGAGGACTCCTGCCTTCAAACTGTCATCCCTCCAGCGACCATAAAACATAACTCAGGAGAGAAAGTTAGCTGTCATGTTAGGGAATGTGAATACCACCATGGGACCCTAAGGGCAAAGCCCAGCAGAACATGCTGAGAGCTTGGAGAGAGACATGTGTGGTCTCCTCTGTGAGATGGGATGCTCTAGGGGTAACAAGCTGGGGAAAAAAATTTCTGCAGGAGGCCAGGTAGCTGCTGTTTGGCTAGGGGCAGACTGAGAGATGTCATCTACTTCCAGAGAATGCTGTTGTCTGCACTGAGTTACTGCACTGACATTATTTAGATGAACATCCTGTTCAAGTTTCTAGCAATGCATCATCCTGGGAAGCTCTTCCCACGATTCCTCCTCTTTGCTGCTAAAAACACAACTGCCTTATTATTTTGCCAAGTAATAACTTCTGCTTCCAGCTACCAGCTCTCATTGTGGTTCGTCAGCTCAACCGAAGAATCCATTACCTATAAAGACAGAAGAGATTTCTGATCTTTTCAATTCCACAGAAACCAAGAGTTCACCAAAATACAGCCTGGAGACCAAGAAAGACAAAAGCATCAACTTTCCACTTGAGCTTTTACCTATAAAATCTCATAGAGGGGTTGGGTTTTTCTGCTCCAGGACTTGGGTTGCCTGGCAGGATGCATCTCACCCAGAACTACTGCCCAGGAGATTAATGTATGGCAGGGGCATGAGCCTCAAATAGATGCAAGGGGCTGTAAAGTCAAACCCTTCAATCCCTATTACGCCATTAAATAAATGCCATTATTTTTAAAACTGTGAGACTCTGAATTCCAATTGATTTCCATGGAAGATGTCAGATGCCAGGCTATCATTAGTAAAATCAATCTTTTCAATTAAGACTCAAGCATCAGTTACTGACATAAAGGCCTTTTGCAAATTCAAACAAAACACAAACCACAGCCATGACCACAGGCAGGAGGGGTCAGATGACAGACTCTGATCCTTCCTGACTGCAAGGAAAAGAGCCTCTGTATGTAGAAGCTGAACATTACAAGAGCAGGAACTTAGAGCAATGCTATTCTGATTTTGTTTTTGTTCCTCTATGTGTGCGTTTTGGTATTCAAATTAAATTAGAGAAAATGGCAGAGAAAAATAATGTGAACTAATTACATTTAAGTAGATGTTAGCAAGACAACCTTTGACTCCTACTTGTCTCTTGCAATTAAAGAGCGGTCTGGATCCTCTGTGCCTATTACCCTGAAATTTTGTTGCCAGCACAGTCTCCTTTTACGGAGCAGATAGAATAGAAGAAAGCAAGGAAGAATGGTCCTTCCTGGCATCATTCACGTTACAGGCAGTGTTCCTAAAAACATCAGTGTGAGGCTTCCTAGAAAAGAGCACTGCAACCGTGCCAGCAATTTAGGCAAAATGGTAGCTATGCTTTTCTAAGGCAATATGGTTTATATTTTTCAATATTTGCATATTCTTGCTTAGGGAAAACACTGTGAAACACTGGTTTAAATAACTGGTTTGAAATAACCTCAATGTAACCATGTGAAAGGTGGCTGATAGCTGAACAGCACTGGCAGAGTCAAATTTGTTGCAGCTCAGAAGACAAAACTGCACAGATACCCGACAGGGGAGCTGTGGTGCTGCGGGATTCAGCACAGATCAATGGTGTGACAATGACACTGGGTGGCATTCAGGGGCAGCCCTTCAGGGGTTCTTTTGGCAGACTGGCAAACGTCCTATGTGCTAACACTCCCTGGCTAAACAAGACCCAGGTGAGGCTGCAGTAGGACAGGCAGTATCGGGAGAGATCCACTGCTCCCTGACCTGTGCTTGCACATGCTGCATCAGTCTGTATCCTAGCCCACAGGGAGACCCACGTCTGAGGAAAAGGCACTTGTCCACCAAGCACTTCTCATGCTCCCTGCCACTGGGTCCCAGAAAACCTGGGATGGGATCCAGAGATTCAGACTCTCCCAAGGAGGATTTCAGCCCTTTCCACATGTGCTCTGCAAGGCAAGTTTAAATCATGGTATTTGTAGAGCAAGGACTGATTAATTTCTGCTCTTGGGAGTAAGCCCAGTATTTGCCTTGGCCCCTCCCTGCACTTTTTTTCTGACCGTCCCTCCTCAACTCTATGTACAAGCTCAAGCCACGAGGCTCATATTTCCTTTATTAATGCAACCCTGACATGGACAGCCTTGCCCAGTCACCTTTTTCTGGGAGGAGCTCTCCCTCAGCATTGCCTCCTGTCCTGTTTAAGCACCGCTTCCAGAACTGCAGGAGGAAGAACAAGATGGAGTTTGGCCTCTCCTGCTTTCCTGGAAGCTATCTTATCAGCTTTCATGAACTTTGTCCTAATCTAAGCGATAAAAATACCACAATTGCTGGGATTTTCTACTGCTTTGTCTTCCTTATCATTTTACTAGGTGACTTTGTCCCACAGAGGGAGAGAGGCAGTGCAGTGTCATCAGTTGCAACCTCCTCTCTGCAGGTAGGTCCAGGTTTCCCGGCACAGAGATAAAGAGCAAGCGACTCACCGGACTGGAAGGAAACCCTTCAACAAACTGGAGCCCTGAAAGATGCTCAGAAGAAAGAGGGAGAGAGAGGCCAAACTTTAGGCACTGCTCTCAAAAATTTGAAACTGTGTCAAGCAGAGCAGGGAACAGGTCAACAGGGGAAGAGAGAGCAGAACTTGGAGATGCACACTGTCACTGGTCCTACCCTTGGCAGCAGCACGTCTCCAAGCTTTAGAAAGGGTTTTGCTTGGCTGAGGGTCAGAAAGTCCTATTTGTGAATTTCAAAGTGCTTTAGAAATAGTAAGCATCAGCATTACACTAATAGAGCCCTGCAGGGTGTATTTTCAAAATGGGGAATTGCTGGCAAGCCTGTAATACCACAGAGGCAAAATCCCTGGAAATACTAGGCCAGTCTGGCATCTACTTAAAAGCCAGTATAACCCTGTGAGTATCAAAATCTCTCAGCCAGTACAGCCTCCTGGATGATGTAAGGGTCTTCCCTGTTTCTCCCGAGGAGAGGCAGGAGGCGCGTCAGCGTAATTGCAGTGTGCTGCAGGCTGCTTGCCTCAGTCAGCTCCGCAGCCAGAGCAGCTTAAAGTGCACTTAGGGGAAGCCACGTAATGACTGCATGTGAAACACCTCACCACACCATCACTCTGGTGCCTTCTTGCCACGGGAGCAAGAGACCAGACCGTCTGTGCTGCTGTCGTGCATGAAGAGGAGGCCAAGACACAGCCACCTCTTCAAAGGTGAAGCTTTGCCAAAGCACAGCTGCTGTCCAGCCGCACTAGGGATGCCCTTGGCTCTGAGCAGCAGTTTAGTAGCAAGGTCCAGCAGCCACCCAGACAGCCCACTGGCCAACTGTAAGACCGCTGGTGTTTATAACTGGAAGTCAGCAATATCCAGAACGGTGCTGGGGCTTTGCAGGGCTTTTGTTGAAGCAAACACTTCAATCAACCTTTCCTATGAAAGTGGAGAACTGGGTACGGCCGTTAAGGACCTGCTGAGTCCCCTTGAACCAGCCAAGAGTGGATGGTGGGGAAATGATCTGGGACAGTCTCCCTCCACACTGTTTCTTCACAGAGTCTCTCTCATACCCTGTCACAGCCTATTCCCCAACAGTTTCCCCATCAAAATCCCTGCCAGGGAAATCAGGACCCAACAAGGCAGCCTGAAGACTTCATGCTATGCAGCCACTGTGGATCAGTACAAAAAGGAATACAAAAAAGTCAGAGCCAGCAAACTGACCACAGGATATGAGGAGCCTGCAAGGTCATGCAGAAAATATACTTTACCCTGCCCCAAGGCAACTGTCTCTCACTCAAAGCATCACCTTTTTTTGGGATATGCCAAAGCCTTCGGTTCTCTCTCTCAGCCTCTGTAACAGTGAGCACCTGGGCACCTGAAGCTTACAGCACAGGGACCTGCTCTGTACTCAACTGTTCATCCCCAAAACACAGCCCACACAACATTTAGGCATCTGGCAGTCCAGACAGCCCACAGGCAAGAGAGAATGGCCCTTGCAGAGGCACCATAAGCCTGTTCCAGAGGCAGCAGCCCGCCCAGTGCCAACCCACCTAGAAGGAGACTCACAGAAACCTGCCACAGACTCAGGCAACTGAAAATCCACTCATTATCCAGCTGCTAACAAATTTACAGACACAGAAACAGGAAAATATTATCCATTACTGGCATTTGCAGACCAAGAAATTTGCTCAGAAGGGACAAACCAGCATATTTGAAAGACAGGCAGAAACTACCCGGGCAGAAAAGGAGAATGAGAAACATACTACATCTGGAGATACCCTGACCTGCTACCAGGAAATCCACCTGCTGCAGACACAGCCGCAACCGGCTGGCTCAATGGGATGGAGGTGATCAGTGCTGCTGGAGAGGCAGCTGCAGCTGCCACACAGAGGTCTCCCTCACCCCTGGACTGTGCAAAACTGGCACACTCATGCTTAGCTGCTTTGCCCCAGAGGAAGAGGGGTCAGGGGGAGCTTAGGGCAGAGTTGGGGTTCAGGCAGCAGAATTGTCTGGGTCTTTGTCCAAACATCACCAGTACCTGGATCTCACATTTCCTAGGTCTATGGCAGCTCTACAGAGATAATGGGCTTTGATTTGTTGCTACAGAGTAACAGATTGAATGAATTTGAAATACTTCTCATCCAAGCTATAATAATAGATGTCATAATGCTATTTCACCAAACAACATCAACACAGATGAAAACACCTCCTTTTCTCCTGTCTCTAAGAAGCAACCAGCTCTCCCCATCCTGCCTCCCAAAGCTCTAGAGTTTCCTGAAATGCTCACAACCAAAACATGAACTCCCTGGTGTCTCCATCAGTCACTCCCTATCTCTGATCAAACCAGGAGAGATCAGAGCTCTCCAAAGAGGGCACAGCCAGAGGAAGAACAAAGGGAACAGCAGGGCTACACAGGCTGCTCCTTTGTTAACCCACTGGGGAGCCCGCACTGGGGAAGCTTAGAGGCAACCATGAGTCAATCTTCTCCCAAATGTTCCCTGAATCCTCTGCAGGAATCACTTCCCTTGAGCACCCAAGGGGCCAAATGAGGCTAAGCCTGTCCAGGCAAATTCCCTTTGCAAGGACTGCAGCACAGTGTCTTCTTAGAAAGTATAAGTGAAAAGGGCTGGGGCGGGGTGGGGTGGGAATCAGGAACAGACAGGATGCTCCAGAGCACGACAAGGAGGGCACCACTCCCTGCAAAGTGAACAATATGTTCAGACACTGCACATAGCTGGCCTCACCAGGCCACCGGTCTGCAAAGTGCTGTCTCTTACACTTCCCTTTGCAACAGCCTGTCTTGGCCCCTGACAGAGCAGCAGCATCATCAAAGCCAGACCCACGGAAGAAGCAGTCTTCAAAGCTGTGCTGCCTGAAAATGACCCCCTCAGGGTGCACCAGGAGATCCCGGTGCCAGGGAGTCATTTATGTGGCTGTCATCATGCTCTGTGCAAGATGTGACCTGCCCTGACATCAAGCACCCGAATTCCCCAAAACTCCAGCAAAAAAAGGCCAAATTCAACCCATTACACCGCAGATGAGGTTTCTCTATAAATAATAAGCGAAGTTACACAGCTGCCAAACCGTGCCACTGGCGGCACCGGCTAGCAGGGCTGCCAGGAGGCGCAGCCTTCCTGACCAGGCAGCAGGATGGCTCGGGTCGGCAAGAAGCCCTGTTGCTCCGCGCACCGCCGCCTGTAGACCCCCGAGTCGGAGGACTCCCGCCGCGGGCCGGCTGCCGGTCCGCCACACCCCGCGCAGAAAATCCAGCTCCCTGCAGGAATAGCCCTGGCGCTACCGGGGAGAGAGGATCTTGCCCGCCGAGGGCGCGACCAGCACCGGCTGCCCCGACCGCGGCCAGCGGAAACGCCCCGCTA
>WEKY01037161.1:7464-26660 GCA_013390045.1 Picathartes gymnocephalus
AAAAAAGAAGGATAAAAGAGTAAAAGAGAAAGAAATTTGTCTGCAGCTGAAACCATTTTTTTCCAGGAACCTTATGGGAACAAGGTAGTGCACTGTTCCTTAGAACATGGCTTTTAAAATTCACTGTGACTGCTGTATATTGTGATTGGCTCAGGCATTTGAGTCAGCATACAATGAATACAGTTGTAATTTTTGCAGTCACAGAGCAATGAATGTTCCATGTTATTTTGCTTGTTGCCTATATGTAGAGAGCAATTTGTGTGGAGAACATTACTGTATCTGTCATGTTCCATCTGAAAGCACTGAGGCAGAACTGCTTGGAGACAGCAGCACTGTAGTATTGATGCTCATGGCAGAAGAGATTTAGATACCATGAAAAGCTAATGGTGTTAACTAAAGAATTCTTCAATTCACTTCAGCAGAAGGGAAACATTTAAAGGAGGATTAGATTTAGAATAAATGGCAAAAATTCAACACATTGAAAATGTGCAAAGTGCATATTGTAGCAATTATGGAGACTTTTTGGTACAGTACTGACGAGCCAAATTATGGCTGTGCTGTATATTACTCTACAGCGTAGACAACTGCCTTTACATAGGATGACTTCTTATTTTAAGGGCTGATATAAAATTATCTTTGTGCTTTAAACAATCATTCTGCAACTGTGCAGAGAAATAAACACCTGGAAAAACTCCCAGTTCCTTTTTAACCTATGCACTCCTTACTCATCCTAAAAGATTTATCTTCTCAGTTATCAGGACAGCAGGGGTAAAACTGAATTAATTTTGCTGTGTCTTGTTTGGGCTGGGGAGAAGTGGCTGCAATAAGGAGTGACAATTCTGCTACTGAGAAGCCTATGCAGGATCTGGGCAAGAAGTTATGTTAATTCTGTGCTGGAAGAGATGGTCTGAAGTAGTCTGCAAAAAAAAAAAGTGTTTTAAAAGATGATAAAGAAAAGATGGAAGGAATTTTCTGCTCTGTCCTGCACTGACAGGAAGCCTGACCTTGGACAGTGAGGGCCAGTTAGGAGTGAAGTGCCAGGTTCATACTCAGGACTGGCCCTGTTGTGTCACAGTGACCTGGATTCTCTCATCGCATCAGTTCCAGGAAGGAAAGAAGTTTTGACTGTGTTGAGTAGGACTGTCATCAATTCACAAATAAGTACTGCCTAAGAACATAAGGTTAATTAAGGACTTGGAGCTGAAATAGTCTGTCTCTTAACAAAGCCATCTTAACGTGATATTCCTGCTCTGCTTTTCTTTTAGAGGATAACAAAATTTGACTTGCATTTATTATGATATATATGTGTCTGTATGTAGACATGAACATACACATAAATTTAGTCGAACTCCAGGATATCAGAACGAACAGAAGAAGAAAATAAAGAACAGTAACTCTTACCATGAGAGCACTCACTCTGAGTCCTACATTTGAAGTACTGATGAGGATATTTTCTCCCAGCTATATCAAATATTTCCCATTAAAGCAATGCTATTCTCTTTCAAATATCATCATGGGGTTATATGTGTCTCATACTTGCTTACGGCTCAAATTTGCGCAGTTTACAAGTGAAAAACATGTCTGCTTCTATGATTTGGCAGCAGCAATTCTCAACTTGGGAGTCTAAAACCAATCTACTCCTTTTCTTTTTTTTTTTTTCTTCAGTTGTAATTGCATTCCTTCAATTTTTTCTCTTCTTTTTGTGACATTCATCTTTAAGACAGTCAACTATGATTCAGATGCTGTACTAGGACCAGGATTTTTATTTATATAGTATAATTCTCAGGCTACTATTCCATACTCTCTATGGTGAATAACAAGATACTCACACAAATAAATTAGATCTGGTTTAAATGGTTCTATTGTTGCAATTACTATCTCAAGTACTTGCACATAAGAATAGGTGCCTAGTTTTACTCCTAGTTAATCTTCTACAGCTCCTATATTTATTCCAGGGTTTCCAGTAAGACTCCTAAAAATTATCTGTCTCCAAAATTTTCTTTTACTCTTGTTCTAATTACGTGATAAAATTGCAACATCTTTGGAGAGACATTACATTCATTTTTTATGTCCATGTAAAGCTAACACAAAGGAGCTGTGATCTTTGTTTGAAGCATGTAAACAACAAAGCAACAGAAAAGAAATGTGAGTGTAGCTACAGGATTTTATGGTTTTGGCAAAAAAGAAGATGGAGAAAAAGTAATCTTCATATGTGCTGTGTTGCAGTTGCTTCAAGTAATTAGATGATTCTGTGAACGGTGCCTTTGAATAAAAACAAACAGGAATTTTTCATATCATCTGTCTGATTTTTGTGACAAATTATCTCCTTGCAAACATTTTTGAGTATTTATTTGGGATGCTCTATGTTGATTAATATTTTTCATTCCATTTGTGTAAAAATATCAGTTAATATTTCATACTTTCTTCTGCTTCTTTGCTTCTTTGAACTTATTTTTAGATATTTGCCTATTCTCTTATGTGTCTTATCAAATAATTGCATTCAGAAATCAAACCTTGTGAACTTCAGCAGAAAACTGTGTTCAACCCAATTATGCTTTCTGTAAAAATACTCCTTTCTGAACAGGTTTTTTGCAGGTAATATTAACCACAAAACACCACCAATGACTGCAGTCTGCTACCAGCAATTACAATGACATGAAAAAGTTCCAAGAAGAGTCAGTATTAGATCAATTTAAGAAAGGCACTCAGGAGGGTGGAAAAGGCACCCACCAGGGGTTGACTAGCACTTTAGGTACCATGGTTGAGTAGGGAGCATTTAAATCTATTTTCTTTTGACCTCTAAAGACTTCTAAGTGAAGAAAAAAGAAAAAACAACTTTTCAACAGGTACAATCTTTATACATTAATTTTCTGATGCACCAAGTCTTTCCAGGGGATATCAGGACAAATGTTTCAAGTTAATGGAGGGCATACTGCGGTGATTTGTATCATCTGACACACACTGAGGACAAGTAGCCATACGATAACATTTCCTAGAACCTACTCCATTTAGGCAAAAATATTCAATTTGGTTATTTTGAAATCCATCACGAAGATGCACAACATAGATAAATAAATATCCAAGCTAACAGACAAGCTAGCACAGAAACATCTGTACAGAAAACTGTTCCATTTAATGGTAATTTGTCAAGATAATTGTGTCAAATGTGGGATAACCACAGATGAAGTCAATATTAAAAAGATTTCAATCTTTGTTATCAGAGTATTGCCAGGCCATAGACATTTATTACTTTTATTTCTGAGGTGAAAAAGAACATTTCTGTTTTGTCCTGTCCTACTTTAGCCTTTCCCTTGAAATTAATGATAAAACTATCAAAACAGTGCTCAGAATCCTTTAAAAGAAAAATTGCACTATTTAGGCTAACATAAAGGAGACATTGAAAAATGAAAATTCCATCAAGTAAAATGCCTATCCAAGTAAAGAAAACTCTCCAGGTTTACGTACTACGCTCCGAAAGCAGATTTAGGGAACATCAGGGGTATGCCTGGAACTTCCAGCTGGAAAAGTCCCGGATTTTTGGTAGGTACAGTAACGGTGCCGTGCAATAAGAAGTGGCAACAGCTCAGTGACCCTTGGCAGGGAGAATCCCTGCGAGTGATCTCCAGATCCCTTGGCATCCTTTGCCAGGAGCCAAACTGAGCGCACCTCCCTTCAGCCTGAGTCTAACCTCTATGACTTGGCCCCTGCATTTCAGCATCTTACTATAAAGTGATTATATTTGATAGTAAGGTGGAAACCTTTCAGCGTTTTGTCTTAAATGGGACCAGAAACAAAGAAACCAATGGAACTTTTTAAATGTTTGCTTGAACTTAACCTGATTTTCTCAGTGTATAATTAAAATTTTACGGCTATGAGTTTCATAATAAACATTTCTCACATCCTGTACTGGAATGTAAATCACATCTAATAATTAAGTCTGAATTTTGCAGTAAAAAAAAAAAACTACATCCTTCCGAAGCTGAATTACTAAAAACCCTAATATCAGGTCATTACCAGTACATTTTTAAGCAAATCATTAAGTGCATGTACTGATGCTCAGACTTTGTGATTGCTGTGTGCATTTATTAGACTATAAATTTAATTCTTCGTAGCATAAAATTATGGGGAGGTTTCTGTAAACTTGTAGGAGCTACGTCTGTTTCTGAGATGGCTTAATGAGTCTAAAAATTTTGGTTTTTTCTTTCCATTCTATAATTTCCTTTTTGTTTCAGCAAGTGATACTAGAAGTGGAGCAGTTAGCAGAAAGGAGGGAGGCAGAACAATAAGAAAGATATTAAAAATTTTTCTGCTGGGCAAAATTAATCTGGTGAGACCATATTGTCCCATACTTATTACTGGAAAATGTGCTAACAAGAGCTGCTGCATTTGCTTAGTACTGCAATGTCTTTTCCAGGAGTCATCAAGGTGGCAGAATTAAATTGAACAGACTACAGTAGTACAACTTGTAGGAAACATCCCTGGCAGGGAAAAGGATGTAAAGGGTGTCTTGCATTTCTCTAGTCAAATGAGTATGAATAAGCAGTACGTCCTCTCTAGAGAAGCTCCTGGTGCATGTATTTAAAAGCTTCACTGAACTTTTTCTACATCTGCAGATAAATCATGCTGACGTATTTCTCATATTTTTCTGTTACCTTTATCCAGATGTATTACCAGATATAGGTGAGTAATATATCTCTTAATAAATATTCATTCTGAGAAACACAAAAGCTCTCACAAACATCCATGATAAAATAATGCTGATCAATGCCAGCTTTTCACTTCAGGGGACCTCTGCGTTCTATAGCAGGACATTCAAAGCAGTACTTAGTCACCAAAAAAAAATAACGCAAGTGCCTCTAAGGTAACTTGGAAAAAACGTAGTTAACTTTACACTGACTTAGCAGAGAGTCTTCCTTAACTTTCTGTCCCTGAAATGCGACCTAATGAATATGCTTAACCTTTGCTCTTCATCACACCCAAAGCACTACTCTGCCCCTTCAACTGGGCAAGGCAGGAAATCCCCAAACTGTTAGAATGACAGCAGAAAAGCAGCACAAGAATTTTTTGAGCCGTATCTGGGTGGTGTAGGTGTGGCTGGTGAAGCCTTGCTCTCAGGCAGAGCCCCCTGCCCTGCTGCAGCCTGACGTGTGACGAGCCCGTCACCCAACACCTCCGCACAAGCAGCTCCCCAGCACACCCCTCAAAGGGCCCTCTGTAACAAATGGAAACCCAAACTCTGGAATCAGACAAACACGAAGAGCCCAGCTCAAGAGCATAAACAGGGAACAATATGAATTGCCAGATTTTTTGAATAATAGCAAAATTGAAAGTGCCTTGGGTACATCCAAGCACAGCTGCAATAGCTAACTTATTAATGTCTTTTCATTGGCAGCCACATCTAAACAATCTGCCAAAGAAACTTTAACAGCTTCTCTTGTCATAAGTGATTCAGCTGAAAGATATACAACCTTGTAAGCCAGGTGGTGAGATGTAAAAGAGGCTACATCCTGCATAGGATATTTGGAGTTTTTCTGTGTTTTTTTCATGCTACGCAGAGAAACCCCTATCATTGGTTGATGTAAATAACTCCTAAGGGCCTTGAAGGCATGTATATGATATCAGGAAAGGTATTTGTTTCAGACACACTTGCAGAACTTTTGTTAAGGAACTCTCCATAGGATTAAAAGTATCAGAGAAATGTGGTGAATATGAGTGAAATGAATATTTTAATTAGGTGTGTTATTAAACCCATATGGAAAAGATACCTTCCAACATCCAACAAGAGCTTTGAAAATACTAAAAATTGCATTACAAATGTTATAATCCTATCCTTCTTTCAGCATACAGGTCAAGAAAAAGAAGTCAAAGATTCTTTCTCTCTTTTTCTCCCATTAGTTTAACCAAAATTACAATGAGACAAAGAAAGGTGTAAATGAGGTAATAGCACCACTGCAGTTAAACTCATAGCCACTGACAGAAGCAATAGAAGAATAATTTGTACCTGATTTTAATTTTAGTTATTATCAATCTTGCTGACTCTTAGATGCTATTGTTTAAAAATATTTTATGTTTTGCAGGATATCCAACTAAGACACTATTTTTCAGTGCCCAGCAATGACTCTCTCGGGCTCTCTTCTTGTCTTCTCGCTCAGTATCAATGGTAACACCCAAATTCATCCTTACACATCAGATGAGTCAAAATAAGCTACTGGCCAGTCCTTTCTCCTTGGTGGGTAAGTAACACCAGGATCATGATTGAAGTAACTGGGAATAAACTCTCCTGGATTTGTTGTGACATTTTAATTCTTTTCTAAATGAACACAACCTTTATTGTCAAAGGGCCGAAAAAGACAATTAGAAAAAAAAACCATTAAATAAGTCGCTGACAAAGTGACGTGCAGAAACAAGGTTCTATAAAGATATAAGTTATGGGGAGAAGTTAGGGTCAACATGGCTGCTTAATTTTCCCTTCCTAGTCTTAGTATAATGCAAAATAGAACAGAAATAAGGGCTTTAATCATGGTTTGGCAAGATTTTATTCATACTTTTTGCACATATATAGGTGATTACAATATCTATAAGTAAATGAAATATCAGGTACCTTGATAACTGATCTAGAAGAAAAACAATGGCATGGAATATTTTTCCTTCTGTTTTTCCCCTGCATTTGGTAAGAAGTCTATGCCCATTAACCTTACTCTACTGGGTTTACATGGCCAGTTTTTGGTACCAGGGGGGCTACAGGGGTGGCATCAGTGCCAAGCTGCCAGAAGCTTCCTCCCTGTTCAGCAGAGCCCACCCCAACTGGCTCCAACACAGACGTGCTGCTGGCCAAGGCTGGGACAATCAGAAATGGTGGTAACACCTCTGTGAAAAGATATTTAAGAAGGAAAAGAAAATATTATTGCACAGATATAGTTGTGGCACAGGAAGAGCAGAGTGAGAATACACGAGAGGAACAGCCCTGCAGGCACCAAGGTCAGTGGAATAGGAGGGGCAGGGCGTGCTCCACGTGCCAGAGCTGAGATTCCCCTGGAGCCCGCGGTGAGGACAATGTGCCCCTGTAACTCATGGAGGGGACCCACACCAGAGCAAGTGGATGCCCAAAAGAGGGCTGTGAACCCGCAGGAAACCTGTGTTGAAGCAGGCTCCTGGCAGGGGCCTGCAGACCCCTGGAGAGAGGAGCCCCCACCTGGAGCAGGTTTGCTGGTAGGGTTGGTGACCCTGTGGGACGTACAAGCTGCAGCAGCCTCTCCTTGAAGGACTGCACCCACCGCAAGAGTGGCTACAGCTGCAGCAGTTCATGGAGAGCTGTCACCTCTGAGAGGGACTCACGTTTGAGAGGTTCATGGAGAATTTCATGGAGACCCCTTGCTGGAGCAGGGAAGGGCTCCTTTCCCTGAGCAGCAGCAGAAACAAAGTGTGATAAACCCATTCTCTGTCTCCCTGCACCCCTGGGGGAGGAAGTAAATCTGGGAAGGAGAGATGGGTGTGGGGAAGGTGTTTTTCAGAACTATTTTACTTCTCATTATCCTGCTTTGATTTTGTTAGTAATAAAAACATATAAGAGCTCCAATTTGATTCTGTTTTGCCTGTGAGGGTATTTGGTGAGTGATTTGTCCCAGACCTTAACTCACAAACCTTGGTAATATTTTCTCTCCCCTGCCTGTCTGGGGGGTGCTAGAGCAGCTTTGGTGGGTGTCTGGTTTCCAGCCAGGGCCAGCCCACTAACCTTACTCATGCTGAGTGACAGCTATCCCTATTTTGGACTCTGGGGCATGTTGCCAGACTGCACTAGAGCTTGTCCGTGTTCTTGGAAGCAGCATGGTGTGGGTTCTCTGTGGCTGCATCCAGCCAGCAGCGCAAAGCTCTACAGTGCACGAAGCCCTAGTGGGACTGTGAGGCACACAGGGACCTCTCCCTGTTCACACACTTGTTTTTTTTCTTCCAGAGAGGACAAAACCACTGCAGAAACCGTTCTTCCCCAGGTCCCTTCTGCAAACACTTGGCCTCATTCAGAAAAAGATGTGCAAGGGAGAACTGGAAAACACTGGACGTTTCATAAATCAGAAAGAATCAGAGCAGCCACTCATGTGTGTTACCTTTTTCCTACAAATTCTTTTATATTTTCAAGCCTTTTCATCTTAAAGTAAATACACACATGACATTAAAGATAAGTTGGGCTTTGGCTAAGTTTTTGCTAAGGTGTTAAGGTATTACAGTAATAAAATGTGTGGTTTGTTTTCCAATGGTATATGCAGGGCAAGAACATATTTTGTAATACATCACAGGCATCTTAAATCAACGTGACACATTTAAGTTAATTCAATTCCTTCTATCAGCACAATATCACTAGCTCTAGGTTGCTCTTATTAGCCATTTCCCTATTTCCCGCTTTTGATCCCCAGGGAAAAATTAACAAACCAGTTTGTTTAAACTCTTCTTGAAATATTAGCTCTCCTGTTAACCCAAGTGACTCTGAAAATTCATTTGGAAAATAGAAAACATAGCAGACATCTGGATGGTTGTACACTATTGTAACACACACGTATTAGCTACTCCTCCTGTATTGCTTAAGGGACCAAGAATACATTCATCTTTTATGGAAAATTCTACCTAGCACTAGAAGTAGCAAAAAATAAATACACTGAACATCATGTAATTCCCAAGGCAAACATTAATCAGTTATGAGAAATATTATGATACAGGTATTTCAGCTCTCTTTTCCTTGTGGGACTCATAAGGTAAATAATCTAAGCCATTGGATTGATTGTAGAAAGCATTTAAACCTATGATGTCAAGATATTTATGATTTGTGCAGCCAGATATTAATTTGCCAATACTTTTAACTCATGTGATTAGCTTTTTGCTATCTACATGAGGTTGAAATGATGGTACCTTTTAAAACTGAAACTATTTCAGTGAGTAATGTAGAAATGGTATTCTAGTGACTGAGAGTTGCACCAGGACTGTAACTTACCCACAGGTAGACAGCACTATTTTCTTAGTTTATGCAGACATTTCAAACATTTTTCTAGGGAGAACATTCCAAAGAGAACATCTATTGATACCGTAAGCATCCAAATATAAATTGCTTTTGTCCTTATTACATACTGAAAATTTCAGTCAGGAAATTCCACTAATGCCAACTAAAGCTTCTTTCCCCGATAACATTTTTTACAGGTTTTGATTTAGATTTATTTTCCCACATACTTAAGTGATCTTTCCCAGGGGAAATGTTTTATTTGTCTATATCTCAAAAAAAAAAAAAAAATTGTGACATTTAGAAAGGTTTAGTCTGAAATATCTAAGCATATGTCAAACTTTTTTTCAGTAATCTTGGAAATTTTACACCCATAAAGATTAATCATACTCAAAAATTTTCCAGCATACCACAAGATGCAGAAATCTAAATAGCAGGGTTGTTTCAAATAATATTCAATGAAAAGCAGCTGTCCTTAAATGAGCTATATGTAAATATAGCAAATTAATTTAATATTTTGATTCTTGCTATATGGTGTAAAATATTGTAGGCATAATAAAAGTTAGGCACAACTGAAAAATACACACAGAGGGGAAAATTTCATTTTGAAAAAAGCAGCCTTTTTTCTACATGATATCCTCATATAATGAAAAGTTCTGAAACATTAAACGTTTAATTTGGTTTTGCTCCAAATCAGAAAAAAAAAAAAATTAAAATGTTTTGTAATGCAAAATAGACATCTCTAGCTTTTATCCACTCCACTCATTAACTTTTGTCAAATCAGTGCTATTCATTATGGGTGAGTTTCTTTGTGAAGTAGAAAATAAAACTAAAAAGTCCATAACTCCAATCCTCAAGTTGTTCAATTGCTCAATTTTGTGAAGAACCAGTACTTTTTTTTTCTTCTCGTTTTGTTCTTATCTTAGTTTTAGACATCTGGCTGGTTTCTGTTTCCCAGTGGGCATTTTCTTTGATGTATGGGATTTACAACATTGAAAAGAGACTGCACCAAATATCCAAGCACCAACATTAGGTGTGATTAACTCCTATTCAAACACAGCATCTTAACTCATAGTTAATTTTGAAAAAAAAAAAAAAAAAAAAGGTTTTTTTGTTCCTGGCGACAATTCCTTATTTCCACTCTCTTTGCCTGCACTTTCTGGACAACCATTTTAATACCTCGAAAAGGATGTCATTTTGATAATCATCCACTTCAGCATCTGACTCACTTGGAGTGACCTGCCTGGGTACATCTGCTTTTCTAAATTACTTTTCAACTTTCTCTTTCTTAATTTTGGTCCAGCTTGCATGAGATTTTGTCCTACCTGCAGCATGACATGAAAATTCTATTTGAAATCTGTAAAAGGAACATGAAGTGGAGCCAGAACAGGTCTGTATTTACAGAATATTAGTACATTTGAATAGGACACCTTTAGCAAGAAAAGGCGAAAATTGGAATTTGATTACGGACAACTTAAGATGAACCTTATTCTACTTATTCAACTAGAAAATATAAGATTAACCAAATCTAAACTTAGTTCACAAAGCTGCTTTGTTCTGTAATCCTTTAATTTTAATTTTTCATATTGATTTTATAAAAACCAAGATGTTTAAATGACATTCACGTATTTCCATCTTTATTTATATGGAAATCTTCATATGGAGAAGGACAAGGGCACACGAGAATGTACAGCTAAAATGCATAACTCAGATTTTGAGCCTTTTCCTCCTTCAGGAACTGCAAAGGGTGGTGTATTAAAGCGGTAATAAAAACATGTAGGTTTCAAGGGCAGCATGTATGCTCAGAGTCTGTATATCCTGTGCTTTGCATACTTACACAAAGGCAATTTAACAGCAAAGATTTGAATTTTAGGTGTTGACACCATCCAGGTGTTACCAAACCTTGTGACTAAACTGTGACCCACACTGGGTAAGTGAGGCAGAAAGAAACAGACATGGAGCAGAAACACCTTTTTGTGGAGTAATATTTGAAATCTGTGTTTCCCACTTGTCCCACCCACAGAACTATAGTTTTCTGAGTATGGGTCCAATTTGCAGTACTCCTTTCTATTGGGCTGCTAGGAGTATTTAAATCCTAATGAAGATGTATTTATAAAAATAGTGAATGAACTATTAAAAAAAACCCAAATCTTGGGCAATCACTGCCTGAAAGTTCAATATTGCTACTTCAGGCAATATTATTACCTTATAATAAGGTCTGCTGTTTCGTAAGTATGACTAATATACCTGAATTCCTAGACATGAGACCTTGTGTTCAGCTGTGTTAAACACACACACAGGCCAAATGAACTCACTTAGCAAGAGTACTCAGACTAGATTGTAAAGCAGATTTATCTGTGCTATGATTTAATATTCCATTTCATTCAGCTGCCAGCTTCACAAGGATTTTTTCTTCCAGTCCTTGGTACAAACCAAGAAATTGGGATTCACCTATTCCCCACAGGAAAAAAAAATAAACAATGCCAATCCATCCTTGGACTTTCAGACCTGGTCTGCATCTATTTAAGACTTCCTGAACTCTAAATAAACAAACAAGCAGGATTAATATGCTTTTCAGAATTTTGTGATGTAACACTTTATTAGGAACCATAATGCATGGCACAGCCTAATATTAATTAAATTAGATGATTTTTTAATTACATACTGACTGGACCCCAAATGCCCAACACCGAGCTAAGTTGTCAATTGATACCTATTTAATTTTATCTCTATGGTTCCTGTTTCACTATTACCTGATTAACATCTTTTTACACGTTGGCTTTTTTCCATCTACCTTTTGCCTTTTTGTTTCCCCAAGTTTGGTCTTCTCTTCCTAATATTTCTTCTGCTGCATATACTTCATTTATCTGGATTCAAACTGCCTTTTTAACCTCTCATGGACTTCACACTGATTTTATTCTTGCTATTTCAGAAAACCAATTTTCTGGCACTGACAGAAAGTTAATAATCCAGAAACTAAAGGTTTTACATGTGAGAAAAATCTAAAGCTACGAAAGTTCAGATCCCCATGCTCTGTTTCTGTCAGCGCTTCAACTCTTGTCAATGGTAAGACCAAACTAACATCAGTGTATCAATAAGGGAGTCAATCTTTAAAAAAACAGTAGTGGAAAAGTAGAATTACTCTACCAAAAGGCCTGGAGTTGGTAATGCCTGCTCTTATGTTTTTATTATAATTTGGAGACCTTATGGATTTGGTGGGTTTTTTTAACATAAATTCCTTAGTATACCCCAAAGGAAATTAGAGAAACTGTAATGATACCTGAGTAGGCAATGTGACTACAATTTACAAATTAAGATCCAATTTCCAGTATTTTCCTCTTTACCACAATATCTTAAAAAAAAAAACCAAAAAAAACCAAACAAACAAAAAACTCCTTATCTCAGAACTTCAAGCAAAGAAAAGCCTTCAGCATTGTGTTCTGAAGCTTTATCTGTGAAGTTTTATTTTGATCACTTCCTGTCAATTTTTCTTTCTTTCATAAAGAAGTGCTAATCACCAAAAAGAGAAAACAAAACCCGCAAAGGTAAAAGCAATTAAAAAAAAAAAAAAATCAAAGCACACCAATAAGCAGCAGTTCAAACTACACTACGATCTTTACTGTGAGGGTGGTGAGGCAGCGGAAGAGGTTGCCCAGAGCAGTTCTGGATCCTCCATCCCTAGAAATGTTTACAGCCAGGTTGGGTGGTGCTCTGAGCCTGGTCTAGTGAAAGGTGTCCCTGCCCATGGCAGCGGGGCTTGGAATAAGATGACTTTTAAGGTCCCTTTCACCCAGGCCATTCCGTGATTCTGTGATCATGTAGGCTGACAAAATCAGGAACACTGGAAAGCTGAGCTGCCAAAGAAAGGTCTCAGCCAGGAAAAATTTCAAACTATTAAACAGTAAATGAAAGAAACCTGAAACAAATTCCCAAGCTAGGCTGAAAACCTAAGTCCCATAAATACTATACCTATGTGAAATTTCGTGCTTATTACCTTTGGTTGGCTAGTAGGTCAAAGAAAAACACATTTTACAACTAAATAACTATTAAAAATTGTTACTATGTTTCCTCATATGCAAATTCTGTGTCTTCTATTATAAACAAACCTACACAACTGCTATGAAATGTACATTTAACTCATAAGGACTAGACAGACTCTAAACAAGTGTAGAACTTGGCTGAGTGATTGTAATTATTTTGTGAAACAGAAGTGAATTTGAAGCAAATGCCTGAAAGCCATATGTCAGTTATCAAAATTAATAAAAAATCCTGTAAATATTGGAAAGGTAGTTTGACAGTAATGTAAAGGTAAGAGTGATAAGAAACTCACCCATTCTGCCTAGGTGCAGAATGAAGATACTAATACTACCTTTTATGCTGTTAAATATATTGTCAGGGAATTCACATTGTAAAATGAACCCCAAAGTTTTTTATGTTTTAACTGATACACGAAAGAAAATCTTTCTACTTAACTGAAGTAACCTTAATTTGAGTCACCTCAAATTTATGTTTCAACAGATTATAAAACAGAGGTAAAATAAGATGTTCAGCAACCACAGGTGTTTGTCAAAATTTTTGGATTAAAACTACTTTCTAAGGCAGAGTGCTCTGAATATTCCTTATGTTCTGCAGCCAGCCATAAAGAAATCAACGTCTCTTACACACCTCTTATCCTCTGATGATCTCGTTCATCAGTTTACTTTAGAGATGCTTTTGAACCCACAATTTGCTAGCTGGTTTGAAATTTTCCATAATGAGTTCTCCATCCCTAGTTCAAAGTAAATCCGGCACTCAGGATTAGGGAGGGAATGATTTGAGTACTGTGGGCGCAAGGTAATTATTTCCTTTCTAAAAGTTTAACCTTGCACTTCCAATTTAATGTTATTTAGATTAAACCACCGGCATTAAATATATGGATATCACAACCAGCCAAAACATGCAGAATGTAGCCTCAGCACTGAAAAACTTTGCTGTATTATTAGTCTTCTAGATGCCTGGATCTGCTGTGTGACAAAAAAAAGAGGTTATCTGATATTAAACGGGGGGTTCAGGACTTTTATCACGAGCAACTGGAAAATGATGGGAAAGGATTGCAGTGTTCTACCACTGGAGAAAATGAATACAACGCATAATCCTCTGTATTGGCCATTCAGAGGGGAATAATGCAAAATTAGTAAAATCTTAGAGTTTGTCTCACCTGTGGGGTCTCTCACATCAGCTAATATGCTCTAAGATGGTGTAATCAAAGACATATAAAACTGCTTTTTCTAAGCACCGCACTGTTGCAGTGAGAGCATTTTGAGCACTACAGCATGTTCAGGTTCAAAAATGGGGCAAAAATAGTAGTAGGGTAGGCATAACCAGCTGCCTGCTTATTCCTGAGCCACAATAGGAGGCATGCATTCTTTCTGTGATAAAATATCACCGAGCCACGTTATTCTGCATGTAGAGTCAGATAAAACACCGTAACAACTTTTCAGGAGGTAATCGCTGAAACCTAAAGTAGAATTCATTTCAGATAAGCTCACACTGCTTTTGTGTTCCCTCCCCTTAATCATTAGAGCGATTTTCCCTAATTTAAATGGGACATCACAGGAAAATATTAAGAGTCTTGAATGCTTGTGTACCTGCATGTCACCACACATGAAAGGGAACTTAAGGGAGGAAAAAATCCTCACTAATAACCTAACACAGAGGTAAATTGAAAGAATCATGCCAACATCTGACTTCACAGCAGTAAGACAATGCATCTCATCATTTAACGAGAACAAAATGAGAGAATATTGAACTCTTGACCCAACTAATGTTTTGAAGTGTAGGAAAACTTGGGAGAGACGTCTGAGGCAAGAAATACATGGGCCCCAAGTGGCAGAGTTTCATATTAGTCCCAATTTTCATTCTTAAAATCACATGCCAATTCTTCCTACTACTGCTTTCTGCTTGTGAAAGATTGTTTTATGCAGAGTAAATTAGGTCCTTTTCAATACAAGTGTGATAGCTATGATAGTCAGTGAGAAGCAATATGGGCAGCTTCCTTTCAGACCCCACAGGAGAGGGAGGGAGGATGGCTGACCAACATCACCAGTTTTATGAGAACATTTGAATTTATGTCCTGTTGCTGTCATAGAGTACGTCATACATCAGCCTTAGGTAAATTTGGAATATACAAAAAAATAGGTCCAAGCTCACTAATCACTTATGATAATACAGACTCTAAGTTTATGAAACTGGCCACTTGTGATGAGTGAGTTTTAATTGATATTAATTTTGACCATGATCTGGCATCCGTTGCTATGGAACATACAACAGAGAGAAAACAATTGACCATATGACTGAAAATCTGCACAATTGTTTTAATAATATTAACATTGCCTCAAAATATAACACTTAGATAATTAATCAACTCAGAAAAACATCATTTTACTTACTTGAAATGATGTAAATATTTGCTTGGTATTCTAATATCAAGCAACTGCTGCTCTACAGTATAGAAAGAGGAAGGACACATGACATGAAAAAACAACTTGCTTTACAACATTGCCACAGTCTGAAATTCTACCAACTTACTTGCTCGATTAGAAATGGGGAAATAATCCCTCATGATTTTAAATGGAACTGCAAGAGTCTGTCAGGTTTCCTCTGTGGCAGAAATTATGACACTGAACCTGGAAGAGGTACACATTAGTTAGCTAAAGTATAAAGTTAAGCACAATATATAAATCTCTGCTGACTCAAAAGCCAGCATATTGTATTCCTTGGCATTCCCAAAGTCCCACAGGGACTACAGAATTAGCTCCTCTCATCAGCAGCTGCTGTCAGTTGTTTGAAGCAATACAGAGAGTATGTAGTAATGAAAGAAAGAAGACACTTCTGCTTTTCTTTGGGTTATTGCACTGATAAAATTGTCTGTTCAAGTACTGGGTTATGATAAAGTCAAAGAAAGAACCTATTCTGATTACTGACCAAGCTTGTATGACTTGTAGCCACCCTGCTGACTAATTTTATAGGAGAGGTAGCTGTTATCTACACAACAGAGACTGTGCTATTGTAGTTTTACGCCACCCAGAATCCAAGCCCCCCTTGGTGTTTCCAGCCAGCACTTCCAACTCGAGCATTGTTCCATGTCATAAACATGAGGTAAATGCTCAGTTATCTGTGCCCAGTTCCATAAAATACTTAAGCAAAAGCTTAGACCTTCACAGAAATATTGTATCTCATAAGCTAAGTATTTATTTATGCCCAGAGTTGGACCGCAGATGAACATTGAAAGATAAGTAATTTCAATGTTCTCACACAGCACAGCTGAATTGACAGTCTCAGCAGTCCCAAATCATCTTTTTTCCTTCTTACTTAGTACATCCCTGAATAGAACTTCATTTAATCACAGAAGGAGGAAATGGCACAATTTAAAGATTTCCTGATCCAATTTAAAGTTTTCCAGGCTGGTTTTATTTTTCTGTTGTTTTGGTATACATAGTAGTTAAACTTAGAAGGTAAATCAGAGTGTAAACCACCTTTTTTTTAAATACTACTCAAAACCTGACAATACATTTTGTTGAAAAATATGGGTGTAAATGATTGGGGTTTTTAATTACTTTGAGCTCAGTTTTCTCCCCTGAAATCAATTTTGCTGCTATCAGATTTACTGTTAACTTCAGGAACAGCAAGAACATGCTCCTTTATGTATAAGTGATACCAATGAGGTTTGCCATCACAGAATCACACACAAAAATAGTTGTAGAACACATTAAATAATGCAGTAGTAACACTATCATATATTGATTTGGACTAAAAAATTTTTTTTTTGAAAAAAAAGGGACTATCTTAAAAGATGCAATTAAACTAGAAAAACAGTATGATACGCATTCTAAAATTATATACTTTGCCATTCAATTTTCTAAATGTAAGCCCAAATGCTTTGTCTTCGGGCTTAATTTTAGCTCCATTCTACTGCAGGTAAGTCTTCTGCAAATTCTAGCCTAAGGGTATACTTTTTTTCCTTTGTGTTTAATGCTGTTTGAAGCTGCCTGAGTGGAACTTGTGAAATGCCCAGCATCACAAGAGAGGTTTGTGTTTTCCATTTAACCCCTGAGTTCTAACTTCTGTTCACAAATTATCTGAGCAATATGCTACATGCAGCACTTTCCACATGCTGATACAGATGCTGAGCTCCATTCACATGAAAGCAGAACATGTTTGTTTAAATATTGACTCCACTTAGACATCAATATTTTTGCTCTAAAAGCTGTATTTGAATGTTGTGGAAAGTGAGGAGGACCTAGATAAAACTCACTGTACTTTTTTTTCCTGTAGGAACATAAGTTCGATGTAAGAAAACAGTCCAACAAAGAACGCACCAACAATCATAGGAAGGAAAGATTTAAATTACATGGGTAGTTATCTGGCTAAGACTACAGTGGTTTATTTTTATAGACAAAGTAAAAGCCTTATATAAACAGAGGAGGAACTGAATGTACTAGCTTTAAGGCTTTATTCAAAGAACTTACACCTGATGTTAATATATTTTTAGAACTGATAAAACAAATGTAATTTAGAGTGCTCAGTGTGCTAAATCTACTTGGCATGCTCTACAGCTTCCTCTTTGCTGCTGTAAGATTCGCTGCCTATAGCTTTTGGCAGTCCCAACAGAGCCAGCTCTTTCCACTAACAAAATACAAAATGCAAAATTAATAAAAGGACCCTTTGAAACTGACAAAAGTGCCTCAGGCAAACTATCTGCCCAGCAGCTGGTTAAAATTTAATCAGTTATTTTTTTCCAGTCCTGTATATCTTTTGTATGGAGCTCCCCAGACTGAGTGTGGTCAAAGTTTGTTAAAAAGGAAGAATAGATAAGTTCAAAAAATTAGCAGCAAAGCTAGTTCATTTCTGGTTTTTATTGATAAATTGGGCTAATTGTTTTAGTTTGCCCAAAAGCATCTAAAAGATCTATTGACAGATTTTATCTAAATATAAGAAAATTAATGTAGAAAGCTTGATTTGGATTGTGGTGAAACTGTGATGCTTTTTACCATCTACTATTGCTTTAAATCTTTAAATAATTTTTGTGGAGGTGGGTTTTAGCAGTCGTACTGATTTCAAGCATTAACACTCTCTTTTACAGATAAGGAATATAGATTCACTGAGTAGTCAGATGCAAAATATAGGGTTGCTCTTCATTTAGTTTTCATACTTAAAGACTGTTTCCAAGCATTCAAGTGAAAAGGGGGCATTTTCATGAACAACAGAGTACTTTAAGAGTGGACTTGCATATGTGGATCAGGTTCCCTTCTAGTATCTGTCTCACCTTTGAAATCTTAGGTTAGACCTTCAAAAGCAACTACATGCAAAAAGTGTTTTGCATAGCTTAGGTAAACTTCAATTCCAGGGATATATTTCCATGCACTAGACTGAGCATATAAAAATTTACCTCTGGTTGAATACAACTTTCAGCTGCAAAAATTGTAGCAGATGGCATTTTTTAAGAACTCCCAATAAGCTCACACACTCCATTAGCATATGCTTTATCATAACACCCAGGAACTGTAGGCTTAGAAAAGGACTCCACTGCAATTCATTTATTATGGTCACACCATCAGAGTGTGGAAGTTTCCTCAGAATGCTTGAAGTAGAAAGACAGAAAAGCTGTTCTAGGAAGCAAGTAAGTGAGCATGAGAAGCATGAGGATATTTGTTATATTACAATGTATATTACAATGTATTACAATATCTTACATGTATTTACTTATCAGCA
Source organism: Picathartes gymnocephalus (assembly GCA_013390045.1). NCBI lineage: Eukaryota > Metazoa > Chordata > Aves > Passeriformes > Picathartidae > Picathartes > Picathartes gymnocephalus. Next base: position 26,198 of record WEKY01037161.1, read on the forward strand.
AAAGGATGAACTTTAAAGGCTAACTTAGGCTATGAGAGATGGGTTTGTTTTTTTTTTTTAAAATTCAGTACCATTAACACATATGACCAACTAGATGTAAGATAAAAGCTATATCTTTTTTATTTAATATATATTTGCTTGAATTACAATTACAAGTCTACCCAAACAAAGATTTCATGATGATTTTACTTTGGTATACTACCTGCTGGCAAAGCATGCATGGACTTTTATTAACAATTCATAGTGTCGTGGTGGTGTCAAGTCATATTACAGAGCAGGGTAAGGAAGTTTATTGTGATTTATAATGCCAGTGTAAAATTGATTCCATGAAATCTAATGTCCAATAAACTCTCTGTATCTGTGTGGTGACATTCCCCTGCATCCCCACTGGCCTCCGTTGATTCACAGGCACCCACATCCAGGTGCAAAGTACAGGCCAATGACTTTCTGCTGCCAGGATCAG
>WEKY01037164.1:6377-18089 GCA_013390045.1 Picathartes gymnocephalus
GGGGGGGGTGAAGGGTGAGGCACGACTGGAGCGACCCCCCGATATCCCCTTCCTACCAAACCCCACAGCAGGGGAGCAGCTCTGGCCCCTCTGGACTCATCCCGGCTTTGATTCCCATTGATTTTGGTTGAGTGAGTCCCATTCCCGGTCTCCGTGTCCCCCCTTTGTCACCGCTACACCTGCTAAGCACGGATAATCGCCTGCCAGCGCGGGGGCCTGGATTCCTCCCTCCCTTTCAAGGCTTTTTCCATCCCGAATTCCCCCCATGTCTGCCCCATTCCACCCCTTTGCGCAGGCAGGGCTGGGGGGCCCGGCTTTAATCTGGCAGCCCCTGGCCGAGGGTAGGCGGGGAAATCTCCGGAGTTTCCCCATTTTCCTCCCCCCCACCCCAGTGGGGTCCGAGCCTGTTCCACTCGGCTAAGAAAAGAAAAAGTCTGACCACTGGAGCCGCTGGAAGAAAGGAGGGAGAGGAGGGAAAGGCAGGGACGTGCCAGAGCCGCCAAGCAGGTACGGGGAGACACAAAGAGCCTGTCTCCATTAAACCCGCCCCCAAGGGGCCAAAATTAGGGCAAAGTAATAATAAATGCATTTTTTTCAGCTCTGTCTCCATTCAATTCCCTGCCGGTGCTGGGTGACATCTTGGCCCCAATCGACTTTAATTTCCTCTTAAATTTCAGGGAGTAAGTGGCCAAATTTAAGGGAGTAAGTGGCCAGATTTCAGGGAGCTAAGCGGCCCCGGGGGTTTTTGGCCCCACTCTCACTCGGGGGGGCGGCTGTCGGGGCCCAGCGCGCGCTGCAGGGAGATGCGGTCGCTGGCGAAGGCGTTGAAGCAATGCTTCTCATAGCCCCACTCCTTCTCCTTCGTCTCCTCGGGGGTCCAGCGATCCTTCTTGAAGGCTTTTCCGTCGGCCCCGGGGCTGGCGGGGTCCTGGGGGGGCCTCTCCATGAGCGGCCGGAGCTCGGCCGCGGTGTAGACGCCGGGCAGGCAGGAGCGGGCGCTGGGCAGCCCCGGAGGCAGCTCCGGGGCCCCGATCTGCAGCCGCGGCATCGAATCGCGCAGGTCCCGCACGGCGCCCAGCATCAGGTCCAGCACCTGGTCCTTGCCCTGCACGATGTTCCTCAGCCACGGCTCCTCGCCCGGGTCCTTGCTCCCCACGTCCTTCTGGAGGATGAAGAGGAAGAGGACGAAGACGGCGCCCACCAAGGCCACCTTCAAGGGGCTGTAGCGGCGGCGGAACAGCCTCATTTTGGGGTTTTGGGGGGTTTTTGGAGGGTTCTTCGGGCTGGCCTGGGGGATTCAGGAATGTGGGGGCTCGGGGTGCATCACGATGTCCTGCTCTGCTCCAGTGACCTGGGGGAAGGAGAAACACACCTGCTGTTAATTCCTGGGCTGGATGCACCTCGGGTGCCTCCCCTTGATGTCCAAATAGAAATATTGTACTGAAGATATAATATATTCTACTTAAATTAGATTATATTGTACCTAAAACAGAATATATAAATATAATCAAGTCATAGAACAGTTTGGGTTGGAAAGGACCTCAAAGATCACCCAGCCCAACCCCCTGCCACTGGCAGAGAACCTCCCACTAGACCAGGTTAATAACAAATAATAACATAATAATACAACAGCAATATAATACATTAATATATGAACGTAGTAATGTAATATTAGCAACGTATTAACATATCAATATTGCAATATAATATTAGCAATATATTAATATAGTAATATAATATTAGCAATATATTAATATAAAGTTTGGCAGAAGCGACACCTGTGAAATTCATTCCTCACCTCAGCCCTTCCAACCCCTAAACCCATCCCAAAATTAAATCACCAGGAAAAGTGCGGGTTAATAAATGCCGGAGGATGTGCAGGATCCCACCCCCACACCCGGGACACCCCCAGAAGTTTCTCCTGGGACTGATCCGGAGGCTGCAGCCTTCCCCTTGCCGAAGTTAAAATAGAGCCAAAAATTTTCCAAAACATTTTGGCCGCTGGGAAAAGGCTTTTTCCTGGGCATTTTCCTGCCTGCGAAGGGAAACTCGAACAGACCCTGCAGCGCCCCGGGTTCGGCTGAGTTGGAGCAGCAGGTTCGGTGTCCGGTGCCGCGTCCCGTGCTGCGGGCACCGGGAGCTCGGCGCCAGCTCCCAGATTTCCCCCGGGATCCGCCGGAGGCTCTGAGCTTCCCACCACCCCCAAACTTCCCGCGGCTCCTCTTTGTGAGCCGCGGCCGGCGGAGCATGGACGAGCCCGGCGGGATCCATTCACTGCCATCTCCTCCTCCTCCTCCTCCTCCACTTTGGGGTCCCCTCCCTCCCCTTGATTCCTTTTTTCACTTTTCTTTTCATTCTCTTGGAAATGGGGCGGGGAAGGGCACCTGCCACAACTTCAAGGGCGAGGAAGTTTGGGCTGGGGAGGAGGGGGGTCCCCGGGGTCCCCGCTTTGAGCGCCGCGGGATCAAAGCTGGACCACGCTTCACTGCCAAGGGCGCACGGCCCCATCCAGTGGCTCCACGGAAAAGCAGAATCAGGGAAAAAACATCAATCCCCTCGTGTTTTCTGCCATTTCCTTGGAATTCCTGCCCGAAGCTGAGCGAAGGTGCCCCCGAGCACCGAGGTTTTCGTTGCGCGGCGCTGCCGTGCAAGGAGGGGGAGGGAAAAGCAATGGATTTTGGGGTGAAAAAAACCCGTTTCCACCGACTTCGCAGCTGAGTTTCCTTCCTGCCACGCTGCTAACGAAGCTCGTTAGGTGTCGGTGCTAATTAACCCCAGACGGACACTCACGTGTGCAGGGGGGGCACAGGCTGCGCACAACAAGAGCTGCTGCTCCCGGGGGACCCCAACCCCCTCCCCAAAAGGGCCAAAAAGCCAAATACAAATAAAAAGTTCCCCCCCAAAGACTGGGGTGGATTTGGCATAGAGCTCCAGCGTGAGCTCCTGGGGCACCTGCACTCTCCACTACCTGCCCTGCAAACTCCCAGGTGGATTCTTCTCCATCCCATCCCGAAAATCCCGTGTTGCAACGAGGCTGGCCCTACACCCTGGAAAAACAACACCGAAACGACCCAGTGGAGCCCACCGGGGTCAGAAAAGGGGGGAAAAAGGGGTTCGGTGGGAATTCGAGGAGCATCCCCTGTGGTGTGGGAGGGAGGGAGGGATGGTGAGAGGAGGTGGAAGTCGCGATATCCTCGTGGAGGAAAAAGGGAAAATAAATAAAATACAGGTGAATTGACACCGCCACTTCCGCAGGCGAGGTGGCCACGGGCTCCACGTGGCAGCGAGTCACGGTGACATCGGGAGTGGCAGGGACGGGGAAAAGCCAAGGGCGGGAAGTGGGGCGCAGCAGGGATTGCTCCCGCTGGGACTCAGTTCCATGGGAGGAGCTGGATGTGCTGGGGAGTGTGAGGGGTCGGAGCTCACATGAAGTTGGATCCTCTCGGGCTCCCCCTGCCCAGGGGCTGCCCCCATCCCTTGGGAGGAGCCCAAGGGGTCCTGGACCCGCTCCCGGGGGTGTGGGATGGGAGTGCCCGGAGGTGGGGGGTGTGTGAGGTTCTCTGCCCCCCGGGGGCTCTGGGGTGCCCCGTGGGGGTGACGGGGGCGGCTCCTCCCGCTGCCCTGCCCGGAACAGCCACAGCCCCTGGAGCCGCTGCGCTGCTCCGGGGGCTCCATCCGGACCCCCCCGCCTCGGGGAGCTCCATCCCAGGACCGCCAGAACCCCATTCCAGGGAGGGGCCTCTGCACCGGGACCCCCGAGCACCCAACCCCCAGGAGGACCCCTCACCACGACCACCCTGCTCCCGCTTGCCCTGGGCCGAGGACTCCTCATCGGGAACCTCCTGTCTCCCCTGTCGTGAGGCGGGGGTCCACACCAGGACCTCCAGCCCCCCTTACTGTGCTGAGGCGCTTCGCACCAGGACCACCGGGATCCCCGGACCCCTTCCCCGGGGCAAGGACTTCACACCAGGACCTCCAGACCCCCTTACCACAGAGGCGGCGCCGCACCGAGACCCCCAGACCCCTTTCCCTGGGGCGAGGGCTGCCCACCGAGACCCCGTTCCCCCGACAACAGCTCGGCACGGGAATCCCCAGATCCCCTTACAGCTGAGGGGGGCTCAGTTGCGGGACCCCCGCCCAGTCTCGTCTCATCCCCTCCCCTCTCACCGGCTTCGCAGCGGCTGCGGGGCCACAGGTGCGTCCGGCTGGGGCGGGGCCACCTGCGCTCGCTGTTCCCCGCCCCCCGCTGCAGGTGCACGGGGCGGGGCCGCCGCGGTCCTAGAGCCGCCCGGCCTGGGGAAAACGCCAGGTCCTAGAGGTGCGTGTCGGGAAAAATGCTGGGTCCTGTTCCTACCCACCGGCCCCGTGCCTGAAACGGGGGTGCTGTGCTGGGGACCAGTAGGGGACTGGCACTGGGGACACTGGGAGCCGCGTAGGACGGACCCCACGTGTGCTGGGGACCAAAAAGGGACTGGCACTGGGAGCCCCAGGGACATCCCAGGGTCATGACCCCAGATGTGCTGGGACCAGTAAGCACTCGGCACTGGGGGGATGGGAGAAGCGGGATGGCCACGGGAAAACCCCCGGAGGGACGGGCCCGGGCGGGCTCCATCACCCCGGCGAGGATTTTCCTTTGGCTCTGGCCCTGCACGGAGGATTTGGGAGATTTGAGCTGGAGCAGAGCGAGGATTAATCGGGATTATTGGGATATTAGCTGGAATATTAACTGGTTTACAGGGAATGAGGTCTCCGGGACACAAACACCCATCAGCCCCAAATTAAAGCGCTGATGAGCTGGAATAAGGTGTGAGGGGAAACTGAGGCATGGACTGGAGCCAACCGTTGGCCCCCACGAGCCCCCCGGCCCCTCCCCGGGTTCACTTCGGAGCCGTCGCTCTCTCGCCCATTTCGTTTCCTGCTTCGGAGGTTTCGCTCTTCACTCAAAACCCGAAGGGGAAATTCCCTGCCCCAAATTTGCTGCTGCTCGCTTTCCAGGCGGCTGCCACTCTCAGCTCGATGCCACCGCGGCCGCCGGGCAGGGCCAGGACGGTCCCCGACACGGTCAGTCGCTTTTGGGGAAAAACAGAAGGGTTTTGGGGTCCACGCCAGGCTGGGTGGCGGGGATGGGATTTTGGGTGCCCCGAACCCGCCCCGTTCCCCCTGCTGCGTTCTGCCAACCCCGAAAATGGGAGTTCTGTGCTTCCAAATGGCTGCTTTTAGTTGCAATTTAGGAGAGGCTTTTTCGGGACATGAAAAAAATCTCCCGCTGCACCTTCGTCCTGGTGGCACCAGTGTGGGAGGAAACGAGAAGGAGTCGAGTCCCAAAAAACCCCAGCAGGGATGGAATGAAATCCATAACAAAATCTTTCCAGGCTTGTTAGGGAGCGACAGCTCCGGCTCACGCTCCAATTAATAATTAATTGGCGTCTTTATATACGACTGGCAGGCAAAATAAAGCTTGAATTGCAGGTGGAGTTGGCTGCCTTAGGGGGTGAAAAGTGTTTACTTTTAAGGAGCAGAGGAACAGAAAGAGCCAAAATTGGGGTGAAGTTACCCCTCGGTGTGGGGCGAGCTCCGCAATTCCCTGCGCTGAGAGCAAACCTTACCACCGCCTCTGAGGTTTTCCTTGCTCCAGGTGCATATCCTTGGGGAATTCTGCCTTGCTCCCTCCCGGGGAATCCACAGCACCAGAGGCAGCTTCATCCAACCCTCCAGCCAAACCCGGAATTGGAGCTAGAACTCACATTTAACGCCGAATTGAAACTTGCAGCTCTGAGCGGCAGCAAACCTGGAGGAGCTGACAGGAAGCCAGGCCGATTTGCATATTTATGCTAATTAAGATCGCACGAACCTTTCCGATCCCCTTTGCAGATGGTTTGCAGATTTGTGCCCAGCTTTGGGTTTATTTATTATCTTTTCTGCCGGTAATAATTGGTGCAAGATGGGAAAAATGGGAAGTTTCATCTGTAACAGAGCTGTTAAAGAGGGGACAAATGCGGGGAACACAATTTCCTCCATAATGACAATATTTGGTTAATTGATACTGGGACAGTCGGAGCTGGGTGGTGCTTCCTGGGGTATTTTTGGGAGGTGAAGGGGCTGAGCAGGGCAAAAAAAGGGAATTGTGTCCCCACCCACGAACATCGTTCCTGGCATGGGTTTGTAGTTGTGCGTTTTTTTGCTCTCATGCCTAAAAAATTTGCTCCTTTGGTACTGAGTTGGAAATACAACTTTTTTCAGGTAGACTTTTTTCCGAAATGGGATTTTTGGGTTGTGGAAGCTGTGGGGGAGAGGTGGAATAGCCTAGCTTGGCTCCTCTTAGGAACAACTACCTCCCTTTTCTTTTTTTCCTGTATAAATTTTGAGAGAACTGGGAATGCTTCTTTCTGTGCAATCCCACAGACCTGCAGCCCCCAGGATCTCGGGGTACCTGCAGCCCCCAGGATCTCGGGGTACCTGCAGCCCCTGGCCCTCCCCATCCCAGCAGCTTGCCATGGGCCTGGCAGCTCCTCCCTGCCTTTGGATAAGGGCAGTTATCGGTGCATGATTATTAACGTGATTATCATTCCTATTACCAGGCGGTCACCCCCTCTCCTCTGCTGTCCCCTGCCCGGCGGTGATGGAGGAGGTGTTCCTGCAGCTCTGGGGGGAGCTGGCCAAGGTGCAGGAGCTGTGCTCGGAGCAGGGCAGGCTCCTCCAGAGGCTGAGGGCCAGGAAGGGACCGCTCCTGGGTGAGTGGGGCCTGCAGGGTCCCCAGACTGCACATTTGGGATGAAAGGGTTGTCCCCACCTTGATCCTGGTGCCTGCAGGAAGTTCCTGCCCTGAGGGGAAGGGGCTTTGAGCAGGACCCTGCCCCCAGCCCGTCGTGGCTTTTGGGAGTTGCCGCTCACGGACACTCCTGGTCCTGGGACTGTCACCTGGAGTGGGTGGGAGCAGGGGTGGGGGCAGATCTGCAGCCCAGAAAACACCCAGAAATCCCCTGGTTTTCCAAGGATTCCCCCTCTCTGCACTCTTCGGTTCCCCCCAAACACTTACATCACTCCCATGGGGTCTGGCACCATTTTCCCAACCCTAAAATGGGAATTTTGTGTCCAGGAGGAATCAGTTTGGACAAGGCTGTGCTGGGAAACTGCAGCCTCCCTGCCCTGGAGCTCCCTCCTTTCCACCTGTGACCTCCCAGGACTTCAACCGAAGCCTTTCCTGGGATGAAACCTGGGGATTGGGACACAGGGATGTCCGAGGCTCCTGAGGGAGCTGATGCTCCTCCAACCCTCAGCCCTCCCTGGTTGTCCTCAGCGTCCTTTCTCTGCTGGCCCAGGCTCCAGAGGGGACAGGCGAACTCTGACAGCCCAGGTGTTCCCCAAACCCAACAGGAAAATGGGGCAGTGGGAAGGGAAATGGAACCCTTTGAATTCCCAGGAATGACCCCTGTGCCTCGCTCTCTCCCAAAGACATCCCGGTGTCGCTGCCCATCCAGTGCACGGAGGATGCGGTGACGGGGGAAAGGCAAAGGTCACCCGAGAGCCCCCAGAACCACCCAGGGGCTCCCACATCCTCCTCATCCCACCTGGAGGGCTCCGCTCATCCCACGGAACAGCCCCAGGCCACCAGCGGGATCCCCCCTGGGAATGGCGCTGGAACCGCAGGAGCCGCAGCTTTTGGCAGCGCCGAGGGGAAGAACGGGGAAGGGCCCACGTGGATGAGAACTTGGATCCTCCCGGTCCCCCAGGAAGGAGGGAGAGCTCCCTGCAGCCCACGGAGGTTGGAGACACTAAATCCAGGCGCTGGGGGCTCCTTCCCAAACCTGGATCTCTACGAAAGCCCGGAAGTGCTTGAGAGGGAAGATGCTCCCAGGGATGTGGTTCTCCCTGGGGAGGCTCCGGTGGAGATCCGAGGGCCTGGGAAGGTAATTTGGGAGGCTGGTGCTGGAGTTATGGCATCAGGGGCTCTTCATCCTCCTCTCCATCAGCCCTGGGCACACGGGAAGCATGGCAGAGTGGGGTAATTTCCTTAAAAAGTCTCTGGGCACCCAATTTTCTGGTTCCCAGGGGAATTGGGTGCAGGAAAGCCCCTGGGGTGCAGCCGTGCAGCCAGGACATCCCTCCTGTGATCCTCAGGGAGGCTTCGAGCATCCCTTGGAGGAGTCACACGGGGGAAAAGTTCTCTCAGCCTCCTTTGCATCTTCTGGTTAAACAGCTCTGAAGTATTTCCTTCATTCTCTCTGATCTCCACACCCCAAAACACATTTCCAAATCATTCCAAGTAATTCCTGGCATTCTGAAAGGATTTCTGAAGGCCTCCTGAGCTCTGGCCCCTCAGTCCTCCTGGTGAGCCTTCACCCCAGTTCTGGCCTTCCCACCCAGGGTCCCTGGGATGCCAAACCCATTTTCTTTCATTCCTTTTCCTAAATGAAGCTCTTAAAAATACTCTCATGGCTGCAGGGGCTGGGTATTCCCGGGGATAACTCCTGATTTTGGGCTGTGTTTGGGAGGGAGTTTCTAAGAAGGGGGCTGTGCGTGCCTGGGGAGCCCCAAAGGGCCCTATCAGCACTCAGATGACAATGGCACAGGGACAGGTGACAAATGTGCTCCAGTTTGCTGCTCAAAGCCCGTTCTCCTCCTGGTTTGGCTCGTTGGGAATGCTGGGGGAGGCTTGGAAGCCATGTGGATGTGGGATTATGCAGTGGGCTTTACGGAGGATGGAGAAGGGGCAGCCCGAGCTCCCCCAGGCTCCAGCCCAGCCCTTTTTGGGCACAAAAAGGTGGAGTCAGGTTTTGGGGGCTGCTCCAGGGCACTCCTGGGGGTCTCTCTGTCCCAAAATCCCTGTTTTCCTTGCAGGCGTCCTGGACTCCAGGCTGGGTGCTGGAGGAGAGGTCCCTTGCGGGCGGCCCCACCCGCGAGGCTGCCCCAGCCTGCGACCTCTGCCAGGAGATTTTCCCCTCGGATGCAGCGGGACACGCGGAGTATCTGAACCACATCTTGGCCCATCTCGAGTAGGACCTCTCCTCCCAACGGGAAATCCATGGATTCGCACCTTGGCCGACGGGACAGGCTCTGGACATTCCCAAGCTGGGCTTGATGGCCCTGCAGGACTCTCCAGCCCTGGGGTTCTGTGGGTGAAGAGGATTCCGGGATGCTGCTGCTGGTTGGGACTGGGAGCAGCTGCCGCCTTCCCTGTCCTTCTCCATGTGGAATGCACTCCCAGGTCTGGATCGCCCCGGGCATGTTTTGGGTTGTTGATCTCCGTGGATGCTGAAGCTGATCCCACCCTGGGGTCTGGAGGTCGGAGGGGGAGCTGCAGCTCCTGGGAAAAGGGAATTCCTCAGAATTTGCCTTTGACTGAGTGGAAATGAATTGTCCATAAATAGTTAGGGATGTTTGGAAAGGCACCTTGGCTTTTTCTGGGAGTTTGGAAGATTGGGTGGGAGAATCTCAAGGTTTTTGGGGTCACTAAGAATTAAGATTATTTTACTTCATTAACAGTCATTTGAGTGTTTTGTAACACTTCCATCAGTGGTATCCAATGTGTTTCCCAAAGGAATTCACAGGAGAAATGTGGAAACTGAGGCACAAAGCATGGATCAGCTCCAAATCCCACTTTTCTTTTGGAAAAATCTCATCTCAGGCCTTTCTATTTTGTGAGTTTCTCCCAAAGTGGATTTGGCATCTCCTGTTTGAGGAAGCTTGTGTTGAAATGGAGAGTCAGGCTCTCCTCTCGTTCCAGGGATTGGGAATAATTGGCATCTCCAGCTCCAGCATCTCTTTGGAAGCTCACAAAAGTCAGGAGTGAAGTTTCTTCTCCAAAATGGAGCCACATCAATGGATTTTTCTCATGACAAGCCTCTGTGTGTCCCCAGGGTCCCTGGAACCATTTTCCAAGACAAATCCCACAACTTCTTTCTCTGGATCCACAGCTTTGACATTGGATTCTCCATCCATGTGGGTATTGGAGCTGCTTCCAGCCCTGGGTAGAACTAGGACCTTTATTTCACTGAAAATGGATTTTCTCAAGGTTTTCTTGGGATTTTCTCAAGGTTTTCTTGTGATTTTCTCAAGGTTTTCTTGGGATTTTCTCAAGGTTTTCTCCACATCACAATGAACTTTCCCACCACCATCTCCTGCTCCAGGTTTTGTCCTGCAGCTCCCCAGGTTAATTGGGATTATTTGATAGAGTTTTATGCTTTTCTTAGGGGAGAAACCCTCACTTCCCAGGCGAATCCCTGGAAGCTGCAGATCCCAAAGCTGGAGCAAGGAGCCCATCAATTTATTTCCATTGATTGGTATCGAATCAGAGCTGGCTGGAAGGAGGGATCCAGGCAGATTCCAGGGTCCCAAAGTAGGAGCAGACGGTTTTTGTCAGGAGCCAGAGCCCCTGGGGCTGGTGCAGCTCTGCAGTGCCCAAAGTGGCACCGGGAGCATTCGGGGTGAGCCACGAGGGAATTTGGGGCTGATCCTCTCTCCCCAGTGAGCTGGAGACGCAGCAGTGGGAGCTCTGCACACCGGGCCTCTCTCGAGGACATTTTTAGCTGCAGGGGTAATTAATCCCCACTCCCAGGGACACGGAGCTTCCTTGTAGAACCCAGCCCTTTCCAGGACAGGAACGTGGCTCTGTCTCCAAAATAACTCTAATTGCAGGGTGCTGGTGGGGCCCGTGGGTGGGCTGTGGTTCTGGAGGCGAGGTTGGGCTCCAGGTGCATGGGAGTCGTTTTGGGAAAGGCAGGAGCCGGCTGAGGGCAGATTCCTGTCAGGAGAAGTTGGAAATTCAGGGCTGGGGGAAACCTGTGCCCGGAGAACTCAGCGATGAGGGTGTTCTGCTCTGTTCTCCAAGCAGAGCTGGAGCCGGTGATGATGCTCCTGGGGAAACCACGGCAGCAAAAATGCAGCTGGAAAGGGGATTTTAAGTGGAAAATGTTCATTTTTGAGGGTTTCTAATTCAGGGTCTGGGCTGTGCCAGGGGGAAGGGGCTGTCCGGGTGCTGGGGATGTCCTGACACTGAGCTCTAGGCACTCATCTGTGCCCAAACACCCCGAAATTCCAACACCCTTGTGGCCTTCGGGGCCACATTTTCAGAGGAGACAAAAGAAATGAGGGTGGGGCAGGGCAGGATTTCATCCCTCTAATGGGAGAGTGAGGAAAAAGGGAAATTTCCTGCCCCAGAACAGCATTTCTCTAAGGAAAAACTCTCTGACTGCTGTGGTTGTCCCAAATCTCCTGGGAATTGCCATCGGAAATGAGGGATGGGGGGATCATCTCTGCCCCCATCTGCAGCAGGAGCCCATCTGTGCCACCAGCGAGGATGGGAAGTCATTAATGACTCTGTTAATTAACAACTGACCCTCGATGTTCGTCCCTCATTAAGGGAAAGGAAATGTTCTGTGATCCCGTTGTGTTTGGACACGACCTCGAGGAGGCAGAGACTGGAAAATGGGATAAAAAAAAAGTGCGTTTCCAAACAATTCAGTGACTTCCAAGTGTTGTTTTTGGAAGAGTTTTAGGTGACAGCTCAACTCTCCCAAATTTCTGAGCCTTTCCTGCTGGGACAAGGGGCTTTTTGGGAAGCGAAGGGCCAGGCTTGGCCTCAGCTGAGGGGAAAAGTGGCGGGGGGGTTGGTGGAGGAGGCCAGGAGGGGACATGGGGGGGCTGAGGGGGAGGTTATGGGGTATGGGGGTGGATTCTCGAGGGGATGAGAGTGAGCTGGGGGCCCCGGATCTC